>JAWRVF010001897.1:0-35130 GCA_036785485.1 Physcomitrellopsis africana | reverse complement strand
GTAATTACACACTACAAAACTAGTCACAGTCAATTTATTAGATTTTTATCTAATAAAAAGTAAAAGTAAAAAGTAAAAATTATATTTTCAATTAGATAATTTTTTTTTTTTTTTTTCTAATGATGTAAAAAATATATAAATCTAAGTTACTATGAATATGATATGATAATTCAAATTTAGAAGGTAAATAATGGAAAAAATTAAGTAGAAATTTTTACCTCAATGATAACTTGTTAAAAGATCATGGATTTGAATCTCGCCAAGGCTCACAAGTAGTGTATATGGATGTCCTAGAGAAGCCACGAGGCCTTAGTCTTATCCTCCTACCTATATCTAAGGTGCTACAACCCATATGGGACTTGTGCACCTCCCTTCCTACAAGGACTACACTAGCTGCTGGTCCTCCTATTTTATATTAGTAGAACTAATAATTTTACATTTTTGACTTCACCATGGTGTTTAAAAACACCCAATTAGCCTAAGGACCTTACATTGCTTTCAAATCTTCTTCCATTTCTTCATAATGGCTCTCAAGATGGTAAAACTCATTTTTACCAAAGTCTTCAAAATTGCTCTAAAAATTCTTAATAAATTCTAAATAAATTCTAAATAAATTCCAAAAATCTCTATAATATTTCTAAGATGATAATATTAATTTAAGACTATAATATTCTATCTTTGAAATTTTTTATAATAATAAAATCAATAAAAATTAACTCAAAATCCTATTTTTTATAATGATAATTAAAAAGACATGAGATTTATTTTTCATGCTTCTTCTACCTATTAAGTAACATTTATAGGTTTTTAATGAATAATACATGTAATTAGAAGGCTAATGTAGACATTGATCTCAATAACTAACTCTCCATACTTAATAATAAGTAAAAATACTAAACCAACTAAAATAATTGCCTCCAAGACTTACTAAGACTCCATTTTTATAACTTTCCTTCTAGTAAGACTTTCATATTTATAAATACTTCTAAATTCTAATAAACACTTAAATAGTCAAAAAAAATCTCTCTAATCATAATATTTGTATAATTAAATGACTTAAGATTATATTTTTAACCAATCCACCAATTAAGATCTATTAGTGGAATTCATATATAGCTCAAAATTGTAACCACTAGTTAAGCAGGGTTACTTACTACACTTAGCTTACAAGCATTGACTTTGATTTTTAATATCTCCTTCATCCTAGCTTGAATTTTATTAAACTATCTATAAAAAGTGTAGCCAAAAAAGTGATCTTTTTAACCTTAGTCGCCGATCCTCTATTGCTATCTGTATCCACAAGTTATGTCCAAAAGAATGACAATAGATACAATTTTGACACCCTAGCTTTGAGCGCCTATATCTCTTTCATAAAAAATCCAAATCATGCAATATTTGCACCAAAATTATATCCAAAAAACCAAACCTGATGATCCTAGCCTTTGATATATTCGACTCCGCTTGAAAAACAAATCCTAATCTCTAATAAATCCTTGGGCAGCCTCCTTGAAGTCCATTGGGCATGATTTTTGGCCAATAGGAATAGAGACTTCTATCATCCATCTCTATTCATCCACATAAATGGCCTAACTATTCCCAGTTACATTAAAAATCTCTTTCTAATCCTTTTTCTTATAAGATTTGCATAATATGTGTTCTAAACATCAAATAAAATAAATAAATAAGATCTTAAGGATCACCAATGTCTAACAAAGGTGACATAAGATATATAAAAGTTATTATCAATATAAAATCAACCTCAAAATTACTATCACAAAAGAAATAAGGTTGTATAAACCTTAATAATAATCTTTTTAGATAAATTCTTTCTAAACTAACAACCTAATTACATCTTATAACCAATAAAAGCCATTGATATGGCTCTCGTTTAGTTGTATAGTAAATTGTACATTAAATATATATATATAATTTTTTCACATGGTAGTCAAACTACAATACAACAATGGTAACTGGACTAGAAGTGCTTTCTAGATAATGACGCCATTCTTAAAAAGAATCCACATTTTCAAGAAGTTCTTTATCATAGATATCATAGTTGATTTTTACTGCTAAAATTTCCTGGAATAAAAAGCTACTAGGTGGAGTTTGCCGTTTGCTCCCATTTATAACAATGTTGCACTTAAAGCAAAGTTTGATGCATCTATTTCCATAAAAAATGCCTTAAAAAATTTGATACAATATAAGATTGGTGTAGAAATAAAAGCTATCTTTAAATCTTCAAATGATATTTTTGCTTCTTTATTTCACTCAAATTTTTCTTTACTTATTAAATGTATGAATGGAGCTACAACTTGAAAAAAATCCTTAATAAAGATTCAATATTAATTGGCAAATCTCAAAAAACATTGCTCATCCCTTATTATTCTTGAAACCTTTTAATCCATGATTATGTGCACTTTTTTAAGATCTATCTTAAGACCATTATTTGAAATGATATATCCTAAGATATCAACTTGAGTAGTGTGAAATACACACTTTTCTATCTTGGCATATAGTCTTATATCTCTAAGTTTTTGTAACACATAACAAACATGAAATTCATGCTCTTCTATGTTTTTAGATTAGATCAAAATATCATCCAAATAATAGATAACAAAATCATCAAAAAAATTCATAAAAAACATCATTCATAAGATATTGAAAAATAAGTAGTATATTTTTAAGTCCAAAAGGCATGATATTATATTTAAAATGTCCATACCTAGTTTGAAATGCAGTCTTTCAATTATCACCTTTTTTTTTTATGCGGACCAAGTTATATGTTCTTTGCATGACTATTTTTGTATAGATCTTTGCTTGATTAAGTTGATTAAAAAATCATGAAATCAAAGATAAAGGATATCTATTCTTGATGGTAATCTTATTAAGTCCTTCATAATCTATGCACATCGGCAACAATCCATCTTTTTTCTTCACAAATAAGATAAGAGTTCTTGCTAGAGACTTTGAATGGCATATGAAATTTTTAGCCAAATTCTCATCAATATATTCCTTCCATGTAGCCAACTTATTCTATAATAAATTATAGATTGGTCCAAATAGTGGTTGAACTTCTTTTTGAAGATCAATTGAATAAAAATAAGATCGATGCTTTAGAAGAATATTTATATTTTTTTTTTCAAAAATATCTTGAAAATCTTGATATTGGTTAGGAATACCACTTGTAGTCTTTTTGGCATCTAAAATGAATGTAGTGTATATAACAAAAGATGATCTTTCTTTTGCCGCATGTATGAAAGCTTTCACATCTATTAGTAAAGATTTGGATGTACTAGAATTATGTATATCTACTTGACTAGCAGATGTTTGGATTAAACTATGAAAAAAATCAAGGTTATGAGAAGTCCAATCTATTTGAAGATTATATTTTTTTAATCATGATAATCTTGAAATAATTGGATTAGAGGAAGATTTAATTACATTAAATACAACTACACTATTATCTCCCTTAGTTGCTGCATCTAAAGAAATAGTCTCATAGATAACATCTCCAAAAGTCAATGACCGACCATCTATGACTTCAAGGTGCATGGATTTAGTTTTTTTGACTAGAAATATTTTTTTCTTTTTGACAAAGTCTTCATCTATGAAATAAGCTGAAGCTTTTGAATCTAAAAAAGCAAGGACTTTGTGATATTTAGATCCTAAAAATATATCTATTATAAAACAAGGTCAAGGATCAGAAGAGAAAATAAGACCTTTATAAGATGTTGTATATGATTTTAACTGCATGGTTCCTATTGTAGTTGGAGAAGCTCGTTTTTTGACATATCATCATTTTTAGTAACCATACTCTTCATTTTGTGATTGCATTGCTTCTTTGGATAATATTAAGTAGTGTGCTTTGCTTTTCTACAATACAAGCACAACCCCTCTTCACAAAGTCAAGTCTTTTTTTATTTGGTGAGAAATTTAAAATGTACTGCATCAATTTGTATTAGATCTTACTTAGTCAGATACGTTTCTAAAAACTTAGGAGCTTTTTTCATCAATTGACTCAATCCTCTTTAGCCAAATCCATGTTCTTGATGCCTTTTAAATAAATAATTGTCGCATGTAATAGCTTGAGCAATAAATTATTTCAAGGAATCTATTTTTGACATTATTAATAATAAGTCTTTGACGTTATCCTTCAAACCATGATGAAATTGATTAATAAGGGCCTTGTCATTCCATTCTACATTGCAAGTAAGATTTTAAAATTCTACAATATATGTTGTATCTGACCGTGATTTTTGTCGCAAAGATAAGAACTTGGTCTCTGCTATCTTTTCTCAATCACTTTTTTTAAATGCAGTCATAAACACTTCAAGGAATAAATTCAAATCATAAACAAAACATGAATCATTTTTCATCAAATCAAAAAAGAGCACTTCCAAATAGAAGTGTGCTTATGAATTCAACTTGAATAAATTCATTAGGATATTAGAAAGAGTGTAATCTTAGATATAGCTTGATTTTTTATAAAAATCCTTAAAATTTTGATCTTATTCCATTGAACTTCTCACGCATATTAATCTTTGCCTTCTTTATATTTGTATAAACAAGGCTTCTTAGATTTGCTTGTAAGGTAGATTTACTTGCTTCCTTCAACTGTACAACTTCTTGATATAGGCTCTAGATTTCTTCTATATGCATAGGAATAATGCCTCGATAATTGATATTAGTGATTTACAAAATTTCTATCCTAAAAGTATTGATAAGCTCTTGAAGATCTACAATAGTAATAAATCTATTCTTACTTTTGCTAAGTATAGCATCCATGCTCTTTCCTTCCATCTTAATAATTCTATAATTTGAATTAGAGGAAGAAAATCCACAATCTCTAATATCAAATTAAAAAAATTTCTACAAAGAGAGGTGATCCACTTTCTTTTTTCAAAAAATTAAGATTAGAAAGCAAAGAATATTAATTTAAAGGTGGATAATCTACAATCTTTAAATGTAATAATAGAAGTGGGATAATCTATTCACTTCTTAAACACAAAATAAGAACAATGAATCTTCACTCTTGTCAAACTGTCAAGGACAAGGATATGAATCATAAAAGAACAAAATACACTCTTGTGTTATTCAAAATCGCTCAAAGATGGAATAATGTTATAACTAAAATGGCTATTGCAAAAGATAAGAAGACTAGAGACTTTTGAAACAAGACTAAGAATAAGGAAGGCATTGACAAGAGTGAAAATGGCCTCACTCTTATCTCTATATATACTATCTATCTAAGAACTATGTAGCGTTATTCTATATGACCTCCAACATGTGTTTAACTTACAAGAGACATATCAAAATTGCAAGACAAGTTTCCTACATGTGCACCACATACTTAGCTTATTCTACAAGCTACCAATATGTGCAAGACATGGCAAATTTATCCCACAAGATACCAATATGTGCAACATGTAGCTAGCTTGTCGGCTAAGTTTCTAGCCTACCAATCACCTATAGACATGAATAAAGGTGAATTCACGTCTATGAAGCTTCTAGAAAGCTTCTCTATAAGATATTATCAACTTAACCTACTTCCATCTACTTCTATCTATCTATATTAACTAAATAATTATTGGAATAAATCTTGACCATGACAACTATCCATATGCATGAATGGAGATGGATGATAGAAGTTTCTATTCCTATTGGCCAAAAACCATATCAATGGACTTTAAAGAGGCTGCTTAAAGGCTTATTAAGAATTAGGGTTTGTTTTTTGAGAAGATTTGAACATCAAAGGCTAGAATCAGCAAATTTGAATTTTTGGCTATGGTTTTAGTGTAAAATTTGTATAATATGGACTTTTTATGAAGGAAATATAGGTGCTCAAAATTAAGGTGTTGAAATTGTACATACTATGGTTCTTTTGGACATAACTCATACATATGGAAAATAGTAAAGGATCAATAATTAGGATTTGAAAGAATACTTTCTTGGTTATAATTACTAAATACAACTCAATAAAATCCTAACAGGCATAAATGAGATATTGGGAGTTGAATTTAGTGCTTGTCATTAAAACGCAGTAAGTCACCCTACTTAACTAGTGGTTATGTTTTGACCTATATTTTAGAAAATTTAATAAGTTTTTGGCTAAAAATTTTTAAAAGTATATATATTTATATCATAATACTATGTATAAAAATTTTGTGGCATTAAAATTTTGGATTTGTGAGATATGAAGAAAATAGTGCTCAGGTATCTTTGAACTAGGATTTTAAGCACTTGCTAGGATTTTTGAGATATCAAACAATTAGAAGTGAATCTATAGCTGATTTTTTTTATGATAAAGCTTAAGAATATTACCTACACTTTGAAAAAAAGTTCATAGAAATTAAATAGCTATATTAAAAATTATTGAATTCTAAAATTTAGAAAGAAATAAATCTTTATAGGTGAATAAGCTATTGAAGGTTTTTATTGTAATTTGAGCCTTTTGTACAAACTAAAGGGGTTTTTTAGGAACTAAGACTTTATAGAGGTGGAAAAATGGAAATGAGGAGTTATAATAAAACTTTGATATGAAGATGGAGTTTTCAAAGGAGATTATGGATTTTTTTTTAAATTATTTTTTGTAATTTAACTTACTATTATTTACTTAGTTGTGAATTTATAAAAAAAAAGTATTCAAGATCTTCTATATACCATAGAAGGACTTTATATACAAATCTACTTGAATAGAAGAAGGATTTTATTAGAATAATTTTTTTTTACAATATC
This sequence comes from Physcomitrellopsis africana, assembly GCA_036785485.1. Lineage (NCBI taxonomy): Eukaryota > Viridiplantae > Streptophyta > Bryopsida > Funariales > Funariaceae > Physcomitrellopsis > Physcomitrellopsis africana. Next base: position 28,395 of record JAWRVF010001897.1, on the reverse strand, counting down.
ATTGTATTATTTGTCTTTTTTTATTAAGAACAAAATACTTATTGTAGTCTTGTCAATAAGTTGCAAGTAAGTTTTTTACAACCAAGTACCTAATATATTTCCAAATTAAAGTTCATACTATACTACAACAAAATAGGCTCTAACAATTAGGTGGTGAAGATAATAGAGGGTGTCGTAGTACGTGTTGTCTTATTTAAGAATGTACCTAGCACTTGGCTATAGAAAGTATATTTATATGTTGTAACTAACCAAAAATCTAATAATTCTAATATAATTCTAAATGAATTTTAATTAAATTTTAACAAAATCCAAAATAAATCTAAATACAATTTTAATCAAATCTTAATCAAATCTTAATCAAATCCTATTTAATTTTAATCAAATTATAATCAAATCTTAAATAAATTCTTAAATCAAACTTTATTCAAATCTTAAATCAAATCCTATATCAAATCCTAAATTAAATTCTAACCAATTTCTAATCAAATCCTAATAAATCCCATAGCAAATTGAAATTTCAATAGCTATTGATTGAATTGTTGATTTTGACTCAAAATTTATACACCTTTCAACAACTAAGTTAATAACATGCACAAAAAGTTTAAAAAAGATCTAACTCACCAAATAAAAGATAAATTTAAAACTCTGCTTAGGTATAGGCCGACCTCTTTCTCCAATCTTGATACTAATCTCTTAGTATTGATATCTCCTTTTTGCACTATTTAATTGCTATTAAAATTCATATACTAATAGAAAATTAAGTCTACTATCTATATAAATAATTCTTACTTCAATCCAACTAGTCAATAGCTAGATATCTTAGAAATCCTCACTAACCTTCAAAATCCAATTTTTGAGATCCTGATCCACTTAAATATCATTATCCTTTTATTGAACTATTAGATCAAGCTCAAACTTATAGCATGTACTTAATACAATTACAATCACAAATCTACAAAATTTTATGTATAGATCTATAATCGAACTTACAAAATGCTCAAAAATATAAATCCTTTTTTATTTGATAAAAATCAAAGTCACCTGAATCAACTTTGATTTGCAAAGCTCTTATAAAGTCATTACAAATTTAAAATCCTTGAATTTAATGCTTAAAAAAGTTGTATTGAATCTACTCTCAAATTCCACTTTTCAATCAATAAAATTAGATCCCATTTGCCATAGGTGCATGGTTTTGTACCTTAAGGTCTAGTTTCAACCTTGGTTTATAACTGACCCTCGCTGGGTATCAATCTAGAGATATTTTAGATAATTTTTGTTGAAAACTATCCTTTATTTTAATCTTAAGATGCATCTAGTAGTATTTTTACTAATCTATCTTGTTTTGTCTTATTTATGGTCCTACAAAGTAAATAAAAGCTTTTTTATAAAAATATAGTATTAATATTAAATATTTTTAGTACTTCTATATTTTTTTTTTAATCTATATTTTTTAAAGTAATTTTATAATTTAGTCTTCAGATAAGCTTCTCTATAATATATATATATATATATATATATATATATATATATCTTATTTTATTCTTTTATTCTATAGTCGTATTACAATACAACATCCATCTCTTTTGAACGTGCGCATCTTCTAATATGTGCCAAATAAATCATATGTTGTTGTTAGCTTCATACCGTATCTTCAATGGCTTCATTAATTTCTTCTTCATTATTTTTGTTATCCAAATTAAAACCATTATCTTATCTTAGGAAATTAAAGTCTTCAACAATATCTTCTATGTTGGCTTTTGAATATTGTTGTTTAAATATCTTTATTTATTTTTTAGCAATTGATATTTTTAACTTTATTCCATCCAATTCTCTTAATAAATAGGTTACATTATCATAAACCGTTGTTATTATATACGGTCCAAACTATTATTTAAAAAACTTTCATAAGATATTATGGTGATTATCTAAATTACTATCATAGATTAAAATCCAATCATCTTTTTTAATTGCTTTAGGTCTTAATTGATGTTTTTTATTAAATTGAGCCTTTTTTTGTAACCTTTCTCTTTTTAATCTTTTTAATACTATTTGCACATCTTTTCGTTTTTGTTCAAGTTATCAAATCCTAACATCTAAAAGTTCTTCTCATAGTAGCACAAATCATCTCAATATTATATATTAGAATATATTTGACAATTTGTACATAATTCTACAAATAAAAGCACATCTTAATACATAATTTTGCACCAATATTGCTCTTTAAGTTTAGCAAACGTGGCCCAAATTTTCCTATATCTCATCCATAGATTGTTGTGATTTTTTTTTAATAATTTTTGTTGGTCTTTCTTATTGCCTATCATTTTTTGTAGCATCCCAATTCTTCTTCTTCATTTTTTTTATTTCTTCTATAAGAATCTTTTTTAAAGCAAAAATTCATATGCATTTTTTTAAATTTTTTTAAATTTTTTTATAGACCAACTTGCTTGCCTAGTCAAGATTTGGAACTAAATAAAATTTTGTTCTAATATCATTAATGTCTTCAATCATCTCATCTTCATTATCATATTTTGCCCAAGGTAGCATATTTGCTACTAAATTATCTTTCTTAATAACATGCTTAAATTTTGAATTTAATGAATTGATATAAGCAATTCATCTTAGCATCATAATATCTGATGTCATACAATTAATTATTATTCTAAGCAATAGCAAGCAATCTATTTTAATTACTACCATTGCACCAATCAAATAGTCTTTTTCAGCTTTCATTGCCAAAACAACTCTCTATAGTTTTATTTTGACTTGTAAAAATATATGCTAGAAAATACTCAAAATCTTAGCTCTAAATTAAATTAGAAATTGATATCAAGTAGGATGATGCTACACTCACTAATCAATTTTATTATAGATTATAATATGAAATAAACAAATTAATGATTAATTCATCTAATTCTTAAACATTGAATCAAACAATTGACTTTGCTATGAAGTGTGACAATTGGCTTTTTGAATTTTGATTTGAGAATTGCATAAGAAAGCCTCAACGTTATTATAATTCAATAGCAACACCAATATCTTTTAAATTGTGCTTACATTGTAAAGAACCTAAGTATATTACTTAATACTATCTAAAATAAATATATAAATACAAAATGAAGAGTATAATTGTTAAAGAAGATAATATGTCAAAATATAAATTTATCCAGCCACAATAAGGATTGTTATCATACTACAATTGATTATATTATTAAAAAAACCAAATAAAATATATAGTATGTTCATAAGTCTAGATGTGTGTTAGAATAGTTAATAGATTAAATTAAAAGAAGTTGGTGTAAGAAACTTTATTTTGGTTTTTTTCATTTATTTTGATTATGGCATTTAAATTATATAAGACCTAAATATTTAATATGAAGCCTTGATAGGAGATTGGAGCCTAAAGATAAAAAACTAAACTGTTATAAGGCTTATTTGGAGGGATGAAAGCAAGGTATGGACAAATGAAAGCAAGGGATAAAGATCTTCATCCCCATTGATTGACAATTATGCCCAATAGGCTTTGGGCAGGCTATGTGTGACAAAAATAAGGATTTTTGTAACTTTAGAGAAGGCATTCAAAAATCAAAGGCTAGGATTATAATTTTATGTTTGTACTATAATTTAGGTATGAAAATTAAAAGATATAGAATTTTATGAAGAAAGAATAGGCGCTTGAAGTTTAGGTGTATAAATTATATCTACTATCATTCTTTTGAAGATACAAGGAATTATACAAGAGCTTTTGGAGATCAAGAGGTGCAATAAGAAAGATGATTTTAAGAACTACATCTTAAATAAAGAATTATTATATGTGGAGTTTGGAAGAAGGAAATATTGTAAGTCAAATTTCAAGGCAGTAAGTAGACTATTTTATTGACAGTAATGATTTCTACCATATCTTAAGCTTTTGGATGAATTTTTATCTAAAAATTTCTGAAAAAATAAATTATTATGTTAAAAAGCTATATAATAATTTTTATAGTATTTAGACATTTAATTTGTGAGATATAAATAATTTAGCATGCAGATGTCTGTAAACAAGGATTTGAAGCTACTATTAGCATTTTGGCAATATCTAAAGATTGGCAATGAATTGATAGTTGAAATTTGTTGTAGTAGTTGTTAAATATATATAAATACTTTATATAAAATCTAAATATTTGTAGAAAGTTTAATTTAAAAATATACTTTTTTGAAGTTTGAAAAAAAATCCCCCTTAAGGTTAATGAAGGGTTTAGTGTATTTTGCTACATTTTGGAGATTCTAGAATACTTGAGGCTTGTATACTTGATGTAATTGTCTTTTTTAGGAATAATTTTACATAAATTTTGATTTATTATTTATCTTCATACTCATTTGAAAAATTAATAACAACTAGAAGTCTAGTGCTTTTTTGAAGCAAACTCTCTCTACTTTGATAACATGTAGCTAGAATCTTGTACAACTTCTTATGAAGGTCCTATTTTCTTTTAAAAATCCTCTCCTTCTTTTATAATAGATATGTATTTGAAACCTAAAAATCACAAAGCCTTTGCCTTATTAGATTCAGAAGCTTCAACATGTTTTTTAGATGAAAAGTTTGTTAAAAGGCATAAAATATTTTTAATATAAAAAAACAAAATCCATACATATAGAAGTCATAGATGATTATCTATTGTCTTTTGAAGATATCACTCATAAAATCTTTCTTATAAATATAATAATAGATGGTCATAATAGTTATGTAATCTTTAATATAATTAAATATCTTTCTAATCTAATTATTTTAGATTTATCATGATTGAAAAAATATAATCTTTGAATAGACAAGATTTTTTATAGACTTGGATTTTTTTAAAACATTAATAAGAGTCTTATTAACTAAATAAAAAGCCATAAGTCTAGTATAGTGAAACTCATACTTGTAGTTGCAAAAGCTTTTATGCATGCAGCAAAAAAAAGATCACTTTTTGCTATTTATGCCACACCTCTTTTTGATGGTAGAAAGACTTCAAGTGGCATTCCAAACTAGTTCTAAGATTATCAAGATGTTTTTGAAAAGAAGAATGTAAACATTTTTTTAGAACATTGTCCATATGATTGCTCAATTGATTTCATAGAGAGAACTCAGCCTCCATTTGGACCAATCTATAGTTTATCACAAAATGAGTTCAAAGAATTTAAAGAATATATTAATGAAAACTTTGAATGATGGTCTTATAATGGATCTTAAAATCATTGTTGTATAACGTGTTGTCCTGTTTGAGAATGCACCGGGCATCCGGTTGTAGAAGGTGAAGTTGCAGTTCACATATACCAATGATCCTTAACAAGCGTTGTCCGTATATAAAAAATATGATTTGAATATCATGTCAAGAGTACTTAAATCAATGGAAAGTGCTTAAAAACACTCTTCTTAATAATTTCTTCTACATATAAATTCCAATTGCTTATTATTAGTTACAATCAAGCAACTAAGAGTCTCTTTACAAGTCTTAACATCAATCAGTGAAATTCATTAAGCTATGATTTTTAATCTAACTATCAACTTAGTGAGACACTTTGCACAAAAATGCAAATACAAGCCTTCAATGTGCTCAAAAAGTTTCAATCCAATCCAACTTAAAAATTGTGAAAAATTGATCAAAATCCGCATTAATGTCACTTGGCTGATGGCTTGAAAGTTAATATAAAACCTCAGCAGCAATTTCTCCCTTTGTAACTATTAACTTTGGTTAAAATTTGGTATGTAGTTCCAACTTCTAGTCTTCCAACACTATATTAATTTTCTCCTTAATCCAACTAATAGATCTCAAGATATTGCAGAAACCTCAACCAATCCTAAACTATCAACTTTCAGTACCTCTTTGTACTAAAGACTAGATAAATCTCAAACGCATTATTAGATTGCTACAATTTTTCATTCAATTTTAGCACACTCAATCAATTAGATATTATCTAAATCTTAACTATAGATGTTATACCAATTGCACGGAATAGCTACAAGTGCTAGCTCCAATTTTATTGTATAAAAACATAATCTCCCATACAAATCCTGGCTTTGAATAATAATTGTTAAGTCTTCCAAAATCCTATGGTCAGAAGCTTAATGTCTTTGGAACAAGCTTCAAGCTAGCTCTCTAATTCTAATCACCAATCTCTAAGTGTCCTGAATCCTTACCCTTGGTGGCCATTTTTGTGGCTAGAGGTCCAATTTTGACCCTGTCTCATATACAATCAATCCCCAAGTATCATACCAACTAATTCTAAGGATTTATAAGCTTAATCTTGTCCTCAACTTAATCCTAGTATCAATCATATTAACTATTTATCTTCTCTATCCTATTTTTATTAACTTATGGCTTTTCAAAAGCATTAATAGAGTTTGTACAACCTAGAAGAAAAATTTAATAACTAACTTTTATCTATTAGCTATTAAAACAAGAAAATAATCTAAGAGGCTTTCATAAACCCTTTTTTAAGTATTCTAAGTTTTTATGGAACCAAGATAATTAAGTATTAAGTATAGATTATTTTTATCCATATTTTTCACTATATAAATGTGCTGCAATACAACGTCCAAACAATCATGGATTAGAAGATTTCAAGAATAGTAAAGAATGTGCAATGCTTTTAGAGATTTGCCAATTACTACTGAATTTTCATCAAGAATTTTTTTTAAGTTGTATTTCCACTTATATGCTTAACTTGTAAAGACAAACTTGAGTGGAATAAAGAAATAGAAGTACTGTTTGAAGCTTTGAAAATAACTTTTACTTTTGCACCAATCTTGTATCACATCAACTTCTCCAAGGTATTTTTTATAGAAACAAATATATTAGATTTTATCTTGGATACAATATTGTCACAAATAGAAGCAGATGATAAACTCCATTTAATAACTTTTTATTCCAAGAAATTTTTAGCAGCAAAAATCAACTATAAAATTCATGATAAAAAACTTCTTATAATTGTGGATTTTTTTCAAAAATGGCATTACTATTTAAAAAGTATTTTTAGTCTAATCATCGTGTATACAAATCATAAAAACCTTGAATACTTTACACATATATTAAATCATCATCAAGCTTATTAGAGCACGTCTTTATCAAGATTCGAGTTCATTATCAATTATTGACTAGGAAAACAATAAGGTCTATCAAATGTCCTTTCTAGATGTTCTTATCTTGTACCAAAAGAAGGAGATGCACCTTTTAATTAACAAAAAACAATCTTGTTGAAGCTAGAATAATTTCATCTTCAAGCAATGAAATCAATATTCACTATTGATTCAACTTTTTTCAAATAAGTCCAGTCAAGTATGTCTTCAGACCTTCTTGTTTATGATATCAAGAATTATTCATCTAAATCTTATGATATTTTTAAATTTGAATTCAAAAATAATCTACTATAATTCACGTGATGCTTATATATTCCAAAAGATAAAGTATGACTATGTGCTCTTGAAGCAACTTCTTTACAATAGGATATTTTGGATACAACAAGACTTTGGAACTAATATTAAGAGATTTTTAGTGGCGTCAAATACAGAAGGTAGTTAAGGAATTTGTATAGTCATGTGATGTTTGTTCAAGATCAAAAATTCCTTGTCATTAATCTTATCGACTTCTCTAACTATTATTTAAATTGGAATAGCTATAGTCTTCTGTTTCTATGGATTTTATCATAGATCTATCAATTTCAAATTTATATGATTTCATATTTGTAATTGTAGATCATTTCACCAGGATGGTTTATTTTGTGTGGATGGCATTAAAAAAATATAAGTGAATGAGTGAATATAAGGGAATTTGAATGAATCAATGATAATAAGGGAATATGAATGAATGAGTGACAACTAAAGAATATGAATTTGTATGTATTAATAAAAGAGTGTGAGTGAATAAGTAAGAACAATAGAATGTGAATGAGTGAGTAAAAACAAGAGTGTGTGAGTGAATCAATGATATTAAAGGATTGTGAGTGAATCAATGATATGAAAGGATTGTGAGTGAATAACTAAATGACAATGAAAGAGTGAGAGTGAATGACTCAATGACAATGAAAGAGTGAGAGTGAGTGACTAAGAACAAGAAAGTGTTAATAAATGAATAACAATAAAGAATTGTGAGTAAGTAAGTAATAATGAGAAAGTGTGAATGAGTGAGTGACAATAAGAGAGTGAAGAAATGAGTCACAATAAGAGAGTGTGATTAAGTGAGTCACAACAAAAAAATATGATTAAGTGTCAACAAAGAAATATGAATGAGTGATAACAAGGAAATGTGAATAATTGAATGAGAACAAGGAATTTTGAATTAATCAATGAAAATACAAAAGTGTGAGTGAATCAATAAAAATGAAAGAATATGAGTGAATTAGTGGCAATGAAAGAATGTGAGTGAGTGAAAATAAGTGAATGTGGCAAGCATAGGTACTTGCTGCCTTCTATTCACCACCTTTCAATCTTTTTTTATATGGCACATATTGTGTGTCTTTTTCCACTCCAAGACTTTGAATGTAGGACCTTCTTTGCCATTTTTACCTAAACTTCAAAACAACTTCCTAGTTGGTGCAATGCATCATCTTCTTGCTTTAAATATTAGTATTAGTAGTAAATATTTATTAAAAAAAATATCCATAATCCTTTTTTATTTTATTTTACTTAATTCTTTATTTATATTATAAAATAAAATCTAGTGTCTATTTTTTTATTAATCATCCCTGCTTTATTATCATGTATTTTGTTTTTGAAATATATTTGAATTATAGAAATTATGGACTCAATATATATTATTTATTTTATCATAACAATATTTGGTAAAAAATATGTAATAATCATGAAAAATACAAGAAGATATTTTGTCTCTTTAAATAAATTTATCTTTATTTAAATGATTATTTTTAAAATCACTATATTTTCATAATATTTTTTTAATCTAAATATAATAATATTGCTAAAAAAATTACCTCCATTATATGTGTGTGTGTATATATATATATATATATATATATTAACTATATTTCTACATCTATCATCATTATAGTTATTTGATCCAATTATTTATTCAACTTCAATTAATTATTTTCATTGCTAATTTTTTCAAATCATAATCTATCTTATTTATAATTGGTAGTTATAATTACAAATTTTTTAATTTTTTATTAACAAACTTGCTTTCTTTGATTCTTTAGCAAATAATTTAATATATGATATTATCTTAATTTTAGCACTGTTAAATTCTTATAGAAGTTTTTTATAACAACATATAGCTAATTTTTATATAACAATAAGCATTAAAATTCAACTTCAATACAATTTTAAGTATTACTGATTAAAATTTATATTTCATATTTTTAAAATAGAAAAAAATTATATTTTTCTAAAGTAATATAATAATATTATAAGATTACTATATTTCAAAATGTAGTATTTTTTAAGATTTATTTGCAAAAAAATTAATTTTTTTTTTTTTAAAATATTACCATTTGACTTTGATTTTTTAGTAATATTATTTATATATTTTTTTTTTACTTATCCAACAATTTTTTTAAATATATTTTTAGTATCTATATTTAAATATTTTTAATATAAGTTAATTCAAATTTTTCATTATGTATTTAAAGTATCTATTGAATTAATTAAAATACGCCAATGTTATAGATTTATTATATATATAATAGATTTTTTTAATTACTATTAATTTTTTATTTAATTTATTTTTATTATTTTAATCAAATTAAAATTTTCCTTTATCTTCCATAATGCAACCAAAAGATTTTTATATTAATTCACACTATAATTGCTTCAAAATTCAAAAATCTTAAGTTTAGGTTTAAAATTCTGTTTTTTAAACATATAGTCTAAATTTTGAATTATTATTTAATTTTAAATTTTATAAATCCAATTGCATATTTAAAATTATTAAAGTATTTTCTATTTAATACATGTTAATTTACAATTGATATATAATGTAACTGCAGCATTAACAATGCAAATTATTTATTTTTTAAAAGTTTTTTTTTTTACCAATATATGTGTTTTTTAATCTTTTAGAACAAGAAGTTATTGGTTTTTTTATATTTCAAGAATAAGTACAATTGTTGCTCAAATAACTCATAGCTTTAATAGAAGCTACATCCTATAAGTTATGTGAGATTATTAGTTATGTAATTTTTTATTACAATAGATAGATATATATATATATATATATATATATATATCTTTTGAACAAAAGAATCACATAATTAAAAAAAGACCACAAAGTGCTCTTGCAGCTTAAGCTGGAGACAAGTTTGGGGCTGTAATTACTTAATCTACTATCACCAGCATCTTGAAGAAGCATCACAAGTTGGAAGCCAAAATAAACATGAAGCTTTCTACCGTATGTTCTTTTGTTGTTTATCATCCTCAATTAGAAGAAGCCTAGTCAAAATAAGTGCTTTAATGCTAAAATAATAATATTATCATAACTAGAGAATTCATTAAGATTAAGGCTAAGATCTTTGCTAATTAACTTGGGCTACTAAAGAATGCTGATAATTTTTTTAATAAATTCATGTAATTCTTCTAAGAATAGAATAAGTTATGTTGCATCAAAATTTATTGTGAAAGTGATTTAACAATTTAGAAAGCCATTAATATTATCCTATCTAAATTTAGATAATTATTACTTGTTATAAGCTAAAGATCATATTTAATATGGATGAAAGCAACATAAAATTTAGCAAAATAAATTTAGATATATGATTTTTTCTACTAGTATTTTTTTTAAATTTATTCTACTATATGGTTCCAAAAAAAACCATCATACAACAAGAAATCAAGGAACTAAAAAAAGATAAGATAGATTTTTATATATTTTAATAATAATTTTATTTAACTAAAAGAGAATTTAAAATAAATAATTTTTTAAAAATACTTAAAATAATATCTCCATTGCCTTCATAGCCAATATAGATGGCTTAGAGAAGTTTAAGCTATTTTTTATTAAAAAAACCAATAAGCCTTGTTGTTTCAATCATAAGACAAAAGAGCAGCTGAACTTCTACACTTGTAATAAGAAGACATCAATGATTGGCATCTTCTTTTAAAAGTGGTTGAAAAAGCCTAATACCAATATAAAGGTATATATTGGATTTTCTTGTATCTAAATTTTTTAGTGGTATTTTCTAAAGAATTCTAATAATATACTTTTATAGGCCAAAGATAGATAAATCTTTTTTTATTAGATAATATTATCTTTTATATAACAGATGATCTCAAGATAGATATCTATGTGATATTCTTTTTGTTAAATTGCACATCTAAAATCCAATCTGTCAATGTTATAATCATCTTCTTGTTCAAACGCCATTTCAAATTCTTTTATCTTTAGAATTTTGTGGACCATCATAAGCAAGGTGAAACCAACATCTACAAGATTGATTGATTAATTGCCATTCAATAGAACAAGACAACTTAAAATAAAATCTCAATTGCAGCTTTCGCCAATTGTTTCTACCACACTTGCCTCTTTGTAGAGCCATCTCAATTTGTGGTAGCCAATTTGGAAAAACAAGACATTAAGCTAGATTTGTATGATGCTATTCAAAGACTTCTACTAAAAAATTGCATGGCCATTGAGTATTTGCTGAATTTGGTAGTGGAGGATGATATAGTTTATATGGAGCTAGATGATGAAAAGGTCATCACCATGATAGAGGAAATAAAGAATGAAATTGAGGAAGAAGAGGAGAAAGTGAAGGTAGTAGATATCAATAAGAAAGAAAAGCTCAAGTCTTTAGCTATTATTGCTTCTCTTTTTAGTGTGCCAAATCCAACCAATAGAGCTTTACATAGGTATATTTGAGAGCTTCAAATGTCTATTTGTATGGCTACTATTACCTAATACACTCTAAATTTTTATTACACTAGCTTATTATACTCAAATATTAAACTCTTTGTCTTTGTTGTTAATTTTTAGTATTGAAATATGTCTTTTCTTGCTGATAAGGTGACAATATATGCTTTATTTTTTCCTTGGAAAACTTATATTTTTTTTTAAGATTACAAGTTGTTAGTTATTAATTAGTCATTTTAAAACAAGTACTATGGAATAAAATTTCTATAAGTTATATAAGGTTATGAGTTATGAGGATATGAGTTATCCAAAAAATAATTATAAATATACATTTGTATTTAAGATTTTAAAGAGAATTATATTCAAACCAAATTAACTTTTTATTTTGTATATGCTATTTAAGTTTTATACTACAAATGTATATTTTATACTTAGAATAAAAGGATGTTATTTCTAAATATATTTTATCTACAAATTTTATTTCTTAATACTAAAAAAAAAATTATAAAAAACATTGAAAGAATTTTGGTTGGATCTTTATAAAAACATAACATTGTAAAAAAAAATTTAATTGTTTTTATTTCAAAACTCTTTTTAATTGATTTAATTGATGTACCTATTTTTTAGTTTTTTTTTTTGTATTTATATTTTAAATAGATTTTTTTCTTTTTATAATATAATTTTATAGTTAATAAATCTAGTATTAATATTTTTAAATATATCCAATATAAATATTTCAATCTTAAAAAAATTTATTTCTTCTAATTTTAAAAATAAAGTTACATATATAACTAATTTAATCCAAAACAAGGCACTTAAATTAAATAAAGTACCTAATTGCTAATCTTTATTTATATTTATTATACAAAATATACTAATTTAGAAAATCCATTCTTTTGTTTAATACTTTGATATAATTTATAATATGGTTGAAAAAAGAAATGATAGAAATTTAAAATTATATATATATATATATATATATATATATATATATATATATATATATATAATTTATGAAATATCTTTTGTTAACTTTGACTATGTTAATTTTGACATATAAGATGTAATATTTTAAATAGACATGTAAAGAAATTATTTTTTATATAATTCCTCTATAGACACTTAAATGTGGTTTTTTTATTATTTTTGAATTATAAAAAATAAACAATTATAACTTAGTCTTAAATGGCATGTTCAATTTTATAGTATAAAGTATAAATATCTAAATTAGTTGTATATCTAATTTTATAATAGGCCTTCATTGCGTCTAAGCAAAGATATTAAATAGACCATATTTAAATTGAATATATGAATAATTGATGATTAAAAAATTCTTTTATAGTGGTTATGAGATGTTTAATAGAAAATTTATTGAGATGATGTAAAAATTTAGTAGAATTGTTAAAAGGCTTGTAAGTTTTTTAATGTATTTTTTGTTATTGATTTTGCTTGTAACAAAAATTACAACTAAATTTTAGATACTTTTAAGAAATGAGTTTTTTTAGATAGTAGATGAAAACTTAGATTAGAAATTTGTTTTGTGAAAGAATTATTTTAATGGAAAAAACTAAAAATTATAATTTATAGTTCAATAATTGTACCATTTGTAGTTAACTTGTTTTGTGATTTTCTTTGAGTTACGTTATATTTAATATAAGATTAATCTATCTTGGTGTATTTTAGATGTCTTATGTATTAATAGGAATTACTTTAATAGATCATACAATGTGCCATAAATAATATTATCTATAAAATAAATAAAATTTGTCATATTTCTTCTAAAAATCAAACATCTTTTAAATCTTTATTTGCATAGTTTATTGATCTTTCTTCAAATTGAGATTTAGGCATTATAGATTCTTATTCAACTTAATTAGATTCTTTTGTTTTAGTGCCTAAGATTTGGTGAACTTCAATGATTTGTTTATAATATTTTATTTTTATTTTTATCTTTAGTATTTATTTGATGGCAATATTTTTTCTTAGCTAATAAAGTATTTATTTTACCCATAGAAAATGCATTTATTGTAAACTTTTCTTCAGATTTTGAACTTTTGAATTTCCTTTCTTATCAACTTTCTTACCAATATACAAATGATTCTACTTATTTTTCTTATAAAGCAAAAAGAAAACATCTATATAAGATTTATTCATTTATATTTGTTCATTAAATCTTTGAAATTGGATCTTTTCTAATTCAAAGCTAAAATCTATGAAGAATGTAACATAATTTGACTCTTTTGGCATAAGAACATTGCAAAATAAATAAAAATCATCAAATTTTTATTTATTTCAATTTATTTTTTCAATACTATTTGGTGCTTTTTTCTCTTTACAAATTGATGGAAAGATCTTTCACCATTTTTGATTTTACCCATTCGTCCATAAATCATAGAATTCGTGTTTTTCTTTCTTCAAACTATATCGTTTCAAAATGTCTGAAAAACCTTTGGATTATAACAAACAAATTTTGATGCTTGATTCAAAGCATACTTCTGCATTTGCAGAGTCATCTTTGACACAAATGCATATCACTTGGATGAACTTCAATGACAGGGTCTGTAACAGTTTGGACTAATGTGATGCCAATATATGTATTTTTAAGTATTCATTGAGTTTGAGAAGTTCTGTTGGTTTAAACTGAATAAATATAACACTAAATTATTTAGAATCCTCACAAAATAGATTGTCTATTTTGTGATTTTGCATACAAAAACTTTATACTGAATCATTCGACAGTAAGAAATGAAGGGCCAATCCCCTATCATCTGAATTGGATTCGAGCATGTGCCATGTTTGTGAACATTCACAGCGATACGCAAGCAGAGTAATCTTAAGTAACACCAAACGAGAGCTCACCATTTCGCACAGCGTCAAATGAAGTGAGCATCCTTTGTACTAATGGATGACTAGAGAAAGAGTTCTAGACAGCAAGAGGTTGGTTGTTGGGAAGCGGGATTACCATGGTATCAGCGGGACTGAACTCACAGGCACATGTATTAGGTGCATCAGCTCTGACTCACCTGAACCTCCACAATGATGTCGAGCAAGCAGCGAATTCAGCTGCACAAACAGAAGAATACTACACCTTATATGCACTAAATTGCAATCAGTATATGGTGAAGCTCTGGTTACACTGTTAGGCTCAAACATTTTACTTCTCTAGAAGTGTGTACACATAAGAAACCACAAAACGGCCAAGATCTTCAACCCTGAAGTACTTTACTGAGTATCACCTACCTAGTATATCTGCAAGTCCATGAAACTCCTCATAGGCGTCGATCTGAACAATTTACGTACAAGAGTAAGTCACTATCGGTAGGTTTTTAGGTATCTGCTACTGCTTTTCAAACATCTGTTTGTCTAGGAGACAAAACACCACCAATAAACCAGTCAAATGAATCTTTTTAAGTAAACTCATGACGTCAATGATCACGAACCGCACCTTCGCGAGAGAAATGCATCCTTACCATAGAGGCAGAGCCAGGCGATCGCCGCGAAAGTACTTCTTTGGTTACTGCCATTTGTTTATGCAAAATCTGCAGATTCAATTTGACCGTTATATATTTTCAAATGGAACTTTTCAAACCATTTTCAAGGTTTAGATTGCAGTTTAAAAGGAAAAAGACAAATAGGTAACCTGAAACAGACCACAACGTTTCATTTAAGTAGCTCTTGCTTTTTGAGAAGTACATACCTCAAGTGCAGGCAATGCAGGCTTGCCCTGAGCAACTGCCAACCAATCATGACAAGGCCAGATGTCACACACTAGGTTGTTCGTTCATTTGATCTTCTAATGGAAACTAGGTTCGTATAATGAAATTCGGAGAAACTACTGAAAAATACTAGATTTCTCAAACGCGAGGCAAGGTTTGCTGTTACCCACCCAAGATAGCTTGATTTAAAGAGTCGGCAACTGCCTGCCGCCGAGAAGGCTGAATCAAGTGTCTCAGGGGGCTGATTTCTGGATGCGGATATGCTAGCAGTGAAATAACTTCCTGTTCATTAGCAAACTAAACGGTTTAAAACTGCAACACGCGAAAGGAATTTTTATCTTCAAAATATAAGAAGTCTTATAACCCACATGCAGGGACAACTGAAGTATACCCGATAATGTTGTTCGTCCTCCTCGGATTCAGCATCGAACACAGACAGTTCAGTGCGACCAAAAGTCATAGTTGCTTCATCATCACCACCCCTAATCTGCAATGAATAAATTATTACACGAAGAAGATTGAGAAGATCTGAAAACAGCTCCATGAGTGGAATTTCGTATTGACCAAATGAAACGATATCAAACTTCTACTCTAGAATACGGCCCTAACAAACAGGCAATCATCTTTATAGTTGATTTCTGGTAAACGTGAATTGATTGATAAAGGCATAGAAATTAGACAGCAAAATTTAGCGCCTAGAAGGTTCGTGTGCTGTAATACCATCTCAATAAATTTTTGACATTTCAAACGATAGAGCACTGATGATTGAGACAGGAAAGCCTGTTAATCCAAAAACAATCCAAAATTAGAGAAGTTCAATAAAACAAAAAGAGGGTTACTCTGTGAGTAACTTCTCGATCACACCCTTTCGCCTACTTTTAAATAGTGGATGACACATAGGCAAACACTGAAGAGAGGAAGAAGAAATCTTAAGTAAAAGTGCAGAGTACGACGTATTTCATTTTGTGCAGCAACGAGAACAAGATACTACACGATGGTGTGTTAATAGAGCTTACAAGGGTGTATCATGAACATATAATGACAGTGGAACACTTCAATACCTCAGGAGCACTGTAGTTTGTTTGTTTAATTGCCTGCATACACCAATAGTCCATTCCTTGCCAAATTTAGAGGGAAAACCTTCGAAAACTCAAAAAAAAATGTTTGTGACCTTGATTGAGGATCCAACCAAATAAATGTAATGTGTGGCTTGCAATCAACAACTTTTGCTAGTGTGCATAACCGAATTGTCCTCCTATGTAAGACGTCTTCAACTACACAGAAATCTCTATACTTGTAAGAGTAAATAGGACCTCACCTCATCAATACGGCCATCAAGAACTGCCTCCTGAATTTCTGTAGACATTTCAGCAATAGCCGTTACTATCAAAGCATTGAACAAATGAGGACAAATACATGCCTCAATCAGCAACATAATTGTTAGTGGCTGTCAAGGATCTAATGAAGCACCTCCATCTTGGGTTTCCGACCCATTCCTAAGTCATTAAAACGACAGAAGCGAGACAAATCAATAAATGACTAAATATTAAGCTACGTACTGAACTTGAAATGACAATTAGGATGTCAGAAAGTACTTCTTCGAAGACGCATACTCTCAGCTTCCTTAGCAGAGATGACCTTGCCTTCAAGAGCAGATTCTCTAATCAATGCGCTAGCTGTATCACTATATCCATAATGCATAAGATATGAGACAACCTGTTTCAATCAAAGCATCATAAATTAAATTTTCAATCAAAATTTTACTCATGAATAACAAAACACGATCCGAGTCAACAATAGCTTCAGGGGAAAAACCCACCAAGGAGTGGAGTCTGGGATTTTTGTCAGGTATTTCAATGCCATCAATTGTCCACAAAGTCTTCATTTCGAGAGCCTGTTGACATGGCAAACAAAGCACTGTGAGGTTATTTCGCCGACAAGGAACACACAGATCTTCAGAAAAAATTGCCCTGAAACTACACACAATAATCCTTACCTTCTGTAAATTTTCAAGGTCGAAGATAAACGGTTTAGAACCAAAATTGGCTTCCACTTTCTCACCAGGTGTCCTTAGTCCTACAGTTGGGTACAAAATCAAATCTACACAGCACCCAGTGAAAAACTATTAGGTTCCATCTTGCTGACAATGCGCATCTGAAAGACTTGCTTGTAAAAAGCTGAAAAATACAAAGGAACAACCAAACATGAACCAACTAGAGCAAAATCACCTTTCACATCCCTAAAGGCAACTCCTAGGTTGACACCATTCTTAGTGTACGATATTGTGTGGTCCATCTGCAACAAAAAGTATAGGTTGAAGAAAACTACAAAGGAAGAGATGTCATAAAGAAAACACACGTAGAAACTTGCTTCTTATCGCATGTAATTTTATCACAAAAATCATTACAAGAGGTGACAATCTTAATAATAAACCTTTCCTTGTTCTCAGAAATTACACGTGTAAAAATTTCAACAGCATCGGAGATAGACTGACCTGATTGAGGATGCACCCAATAACATCTCCTTTCCCAAATGTGGGGCCATATGCAGTGCCTTCGTGGCTCAAGGTTGATGTACAGCTGGAAATCGCACGGAATTCCAAGTGTCAAGAAAAAAAAAATCAAGAATCAATTTAAGTAACGCTGGTACTTGAAAGAAAGAAAATGATCGATTCGCTCTTAAAAAAATATCAGATAAAATTTAGGATGTAGATTTCAAAAAACTGTAAAGTAAAACACCCTAGTCTCTTTTGGTTCAGCTGAACTTTGCTCCATTAAGGGAAGAACCACAGCAGTGACAAGGCACCCACCAACCAGTGAATGCGTTGCCATCGTCGGCATGATAACCGAAGCTATTCCTTTCAAACCCTGTAAAACACAACGCATCGTCAAATTTAAATACAGACGATAATTGTGCATATGTTCACTCACTGGAAACGTGAGAATAACTGATTCTTGAGAGGCAAAATAGCTTTCAGAAAGGCGAGAGAGAGAGAGATATTTGAGAAGAGAGGGAAGGGTAGAAAGGATGCAAACCAAACCAGGTAATCTGCTGAGCGAAGCTTGAGGTGAACTCAACCCCACACCAATGTACCTACCAAATAATTCAACTCAAAATTGTGAAACTCGATACAATAAAAAAAATTGTGAAGCACACGAACATACACTACAAAGTATCTAATTTCCTAGCATCGGCATACTACAATATGGCCGGCAATACACAATCTACTGTAACTTCTTCAGAAGATTACCATCCGTTTGAAGTCACGATGACTACTCTCCGTCCCAATGATAGAATGTCCGGGATAAAGACGAAAAAAAGTTGAACAATAATAATGATAATAAAATTAAAAAAGAAGGAAGAAGGAAGGAAGAAAAGAAGAAGAAGAGGAGGAAGAAGAGGAGGAGGAAGAAGCAAACTGGAGTGCGAATAAAAAAGGGTGAATCAGATACTGAGAAGTAGAAATGCTGTTGTCCACGGGATAAACAGACTTACCCATCCCTGCCTTTGCTAATTATAGTGACCTCAAAATAATAGAGAGGTTCACTATCAGGGGCGGGGTTATCTGCCCGAATTGCCCCAGCATCTGTATCAGAGTTACCAAGACCTGCGAGCACACTCTTGGATTAAGACTCGGTGTCACGTATCAAGGGCGATTTAAAATACTGACCCCTAGTCATGAGAGTGTATGCCGAAAATTTAAAATCTAAATGAGAAAATTTACCAAACTCTCCAAACATAGCAGGTACTGCAGCAATATGAAATGACAATAATAATAATAATACCAAATTCTAAATTTAAAAATGACAATTCAAGGTAATTCTATATTTTGATCGAAATGCCATTCGTAAGTAACACATTACGTGGTCATCATCAAACATGGCCATTTCCTCCCATGCATTGTGGGTTGAAATCAACAGACACGAATTTCAGAATTACGCATATTCATTTCTACGATAGACGCAATCGCCTTGTGATCCCAGCAAGTTTTAGGGACAATCATGAAACGCCGACTGTATACTCCCACCTGTTCTAACCGAAACTATCCAGTACAATTATATTTGCAAATGGTCATTCACAAATTTTACGACTGACGATTGTGCGGATTACTTCATAAAGCTTAGATTCAAATTATAGAACAAGTAATGTTTCAACTTGAGACTCATGAGCATAGCTACCCGATCTCGAATCGCACATTTCAAAGTAATTCCAAGATAAAATGATGATGAAAAATCGCACTCTATTTCTCACACAGGCCCTTCAATCGTGCAAGTAAAGCATTGAGAAAAAACTAAGTGTGAAATAACTTGGATGATTAAAATTTCACTTTTTACAAAATAGTTTGAGCTGCATTCTGTTCGTGGAGTCCAGCAAGATTGACTCGACCCAAGTCAAATGTATTCATAGCTACATTCTCACCTCCAGAGACGCACAGAGCTAAGATTAATTTTCAAACATAAACGCATTTCTAAAACTTTAAAAGAAATCGCAGAATTGAATCCAAACGATGATATCTCATTTCCTGGCACAAAATTGAGCAACGTCAACCTCGCCTCTGAATTATTTTTAAAAATTTTAAAAATTTTAAAAAAAGGAGAAGAAGAAGACGACGACGAAGTAACAAAAGCTAGACTAGCCAAAAAAGGGAAAAAAGAAAAAAAACGAGGTTGTACCTCCACCAGCTGAATCTCAAAACCGATTTCAGCCAAGAATCGACTCCCAATAGATTGATACATTACGACGCCTCATACACTGGGATACGAATTGAAGCTGAAGGTGAAACCTAAAAGAGGCTTGGAGTTGCAAGAGCAAGGCAGAGCAGAGTGAAAAACCCTAACTGAAAAAGAAGGCAAGGAGAAGGAGAAAGGGTGGCACCTTTGTAGGCAATTTTGAGGCCGTGATCGGAGACGTCAAGAAGAGCACGTTTGGAATCGTGGACATTCCAGATGCGGGGGGGCGAGGCCGACCGCAAGCTTATGGGCACAATGGGCGCCATGGCTATGGCGATGGCGGAGACGGAGAGCAGCCTCCTCCTGCTCCTCCCTCTCTGCCTTCTGCCTCCCTGCCTGAGTCCCTGCCTGAGTCCCTGCCTGCTGGCCCTCCCCAGCCCTGCCCTGGCTGCTCTCTCTCTTCTCTCTCTCTCTGCCCTGCCCTTGCCCGCCTCTGCGTCGAGCGAGCGGGCGGGAAACCCCCCCAACCCGGTCCCCACTCCCGCCCTGACCCGTCATCCCCACCACGACCAAGTGTCTTCATGACCAGGTTCTAAATTCTATGCACTTGTTCGTATTCAAGAGTACTGTTTGTTCATCAGCACATTTTTTGTATCTACGTTATTTTATTGAAACTATGTAAGTTAGAACTTCATATCCTGAATTTTTATTACAAGTTTTGAAACTTTTTGTGGATTACATTGTGGTTCAGAAGAAAGTTACTTCGATGCACTTACTTTTTATAATCGTGTGAAGGGTTCTTGTTTGATTTATTTGTAGCTTCATGAAAGTTGATTGTGTAATATTTATTGATAATTTCGTAGAAAAAAAGACCTCTAAACAAGAGTTTGAATTAAACACAAACGTTTCACAATCGTGGCTTCATTTGTATGTATGTACGTATGTATGCATGCATGTACATGTGTTTTATTTTTTGTATCTTTATTCTTTTTATACTACATTGTGTTACTTTCTCTTTTAATAAATTATAGTTAAAGAAAATTACTCTGTCTATACGTACAAGTCATAACAAATAATATTTAAGCTAATTCATTTTGAAGTATGTGTTTGAAACAATATCCCTCTCTAATTGAGAGTGTATGTAATGCAAGATTCTAATTGTAGTTCATTTTGAAGTATTCAATGATTGTGTTTATGATTTTCTTCACTGTTTAGTTGGTCTTGTGCGAGCTTATAAGCTTGAGTATTGTCAGGAGTTGTGATTCCAGATTCTGCTCTCCATCGTGGTGAATTGGACAACACCATCACACCTGAAAATATTTATTTCTAATCATAAACACAATCATATCAAGTCTCCCCATTAACTCAAACAGATGCTTCATCTTCCTTTGATGTGAAGCATCACTCGTGTCACAAGCCAAATATCTAGCTTATAACTTTTAAAACCACTGAGCTGCCTTGAATTAAATGTTCAACTCACTATGAACACGCAATAACAAATCTATTTCGCATATAAAGTGAGTAGTTTCAGTGTTTCAAGAACGCAATCTGGTGCATCTATCGCTTTGGCAAAAAGGTAAGAACGGTACAGCTTGTGCTCAAATAAGCAGATCATAGTGGTTGCTGCCATTGTACAGAAGCCTTACAGGCTTACGTGCTTTCCTGTCTTTTCCTGGCTTGGTATATTCGGAACCATATTCAGCTATCGGGATGTAGCCTGTCCCCCATCTAGCAGCCTGTTTTGCCTGCCACAATTTAAATTCCCATTAGCGCAGTAACATGCTCCTCTTGTACATACTGCACGAGAAGAATACAGCAAGTTGATAGCATGGAAGATTCCATTGCAATATTCATGAAGTAGAGTGGGATGGGAACCTCACCTCTGACTCGGGAATATACACAATTACAGGTTGCGAACACATTCTTGACAGCACCTGTAGATAAAAAGCCAAAAATTGTTTCACAGAATATTATTTTAGATTCACAGACTAGCTCAACAGAGGTTAAGCGAGAGACGAAGGACCGACATTACAGCACCTTGTATCTTAAGAGTCCTTGTGTAGAAAGGAGGAACTAAGACTTACAAGCAGTTCTGATTCACCACCCCAGAAACTTGAACTAGGGATCCTTTGGCAGTATCTGTTTACAATGAACGTGCAGGTCAGAATAAAAGCAGAAGTACATAAAAACACTCGGTCTGTAGCTTCGACCTTAAGTCTACTGTTTGAGTACCTCCAATTAGTGACCTTCCAGCGGAACTCATGAACGTTCATTATGTTCTCGTAAACCATTCAGGTAGGAGGTGCATACCAAAAAAGATCGTACTTACAACTCAGTCAGAACTTAGACAGATACTTGCAGCGTTGCGATGTCCACCGAGACAATCACCACCAGAAAATATAACAAAACAGAACCATACGCAGCAGTATGAGAAAAATAAGGTCGAAAATGTCTTGTACCGCTTCAACGATTCTTCAACTGTTATGGCTATCAGAGCTTCTTCATATATGGTCCTACGTTTATCGCTTCTACATATTGCATCCATAACTGCGAATCGAAGCTGATCTGCAGACCATCCCCAACATTGGATCAACCAAAATGACCCTTCCGGCAATCAATGAACTCAAAAGAACCCACTTTCCATCATGCCAGACCAACGATCCTGATGAAACTTTTACATAATTAATTTTAGGCCATCAAAATTATCTCAGAGTTGGGCTATATTCTGAAAGGGGACAACATCCACATCTAAAAGATGTACTTCTTGAGCTATGTGACATGTGATTGAGTGTAGCATCACTAACCTGCTTCTTGTTCTTCCTCTGTATGGTTCAAGTTCATGCCCTTGTTCAGAGCCATTCCTTGTACCTGCAACAACCAACCAAGACAGGTAATAAGTAAGTTGTTCCTTGAACTTCACGGACAAGAGACAAACTCCAGTTAGTACACACATAAAAAGTATTAAAAAACTGACAAAACCAACATATGTGACCAACAATCACGCAGAACGAGGTGTAAATATACTAATGGACAAACGGGATCTGCATAATTTTGGAAAATGGCAACGAGAGCTGACTTACGAGAGCTCGAAACATGCATCGCCCGTCTCCGACGACTCTCCGAACGGTGAAATGCTCCACCTTCTTCAGCGCCTGGGACGTACCCTGTCTGAGGCTCTAAACAATTTTTACTGTATTCAATTTTGTTGAGTGGCTACATCGCAAACTGTAAACAACAATCATGAAAGACATAAAACTTTGAAGCTAAAACCCTAAAGCAGTCTGATAAGACCAAACAAATAATCGATTTTCTCAAAACTAATTGTAATTGTCCTGACAAACCCACAAGCAATGAGGCGATAGTATAACGCACAAGAATTC
Source organism: Physcomitrellopsis africana (assembly GCA_036785485.1). Taxonomy (NCBI): domain Eukaryota; kingdom Viridiplantae; phylum Streptophyta; class Bryopsida; order Funariales; family Funariaceae; genus Physcomitrellopsis; species Physcomitrellopsis africana. The sequence goes on along the minus strand of JAWRVF010001897.1, from coordinate 4,807 downwards.
CATATTTTGTATAACTTACCGAGCTTGCCCTCCTCTAGCAATCCTAGCAAAAGGGAGCGATTGTTTTGGTCGCAAGCCAGAGAACGCGGATGAGACGGAAGCAAATGGCAGACTTAATGGTGAATTATCTGTTGTATCGACAAATTCGAAGCATGCGGTGCCATCTGCTAGTCCAGACATTATAGACTCTGCACAGACAAGTCTCGTCGTGAAGAAGGCTAATTAGAAAGAATCCAATCCCGTCTTGCAACTCCTCAGTAATCTTTACAACGAAAGCTATGGAACCATAGCGACTACCGTATCGTAGAATGCAACCCAAGTCAACTAAGCAACTAAAGTCCAGAACGATCCGAACTGAAAGGTGTCCGAGGGCAGAATAAACCCGCCCGCAAACATAGATGGACACGAATTATCCTTCATGTCCGCGAACAATGAGGCAGCAGATACCATCTCTCCACCCGAGAAAGGGCAACAACGCCCCACTCGGGAACGCGTGCAATAACCCCGCTTCGACCCTTGTAGCAAGCATGCTATGCAATATATGACTACAGTTCGGCAACAACAAATCGACACGATGGAGGATACATTGTGAGAAATCAGAAATAAAGAAAGAAAAGGAGGAAAGGGGGAGAGAGGTAGCGAGGGAATTTGGGGAAGGGGGGAGGGATGCGAGGGAAGAGAAGCGGAGTACCAGTGAGAGACGCCATGGATGCTGTGAATGAGGGGGAGGAGGACAAGGGGGACGAGAGGGGGACGCAAGCAGGATGACACAACACCCTTGAAAGCATCCGGGGAGGGGGGAGGGGGAGGCAAGTAGATTCGGGTTGGTGGGGGATGACACAACACCCTGGAAGCATCCAGGGAGGGGGTAGGGGGAGGCAAGCAGCTTTGGATTGGTGGAAGATGACATTGTTAAAGATCAGCAAGCACTTGCTTAGTTACCACAACATAGAGTTTAACCAAAGTAAGTTGCGAATAGTCAAAAGGTAGTAAAGGGTTAAAGCAAGTTATTATGGCGGTAGCTAGGATTTTAGGTGGCAGCTAGGATTTGAAGTAGCAATTAGATTTTATTGGATGAAGCAAAGAAGGATGAAGATGAATGTGGATGAAGTTTATGTATATTGGAAGTAAAGAGTGTTGGAAGTGAGAGTTATCTTATTCCACACTTCTCTTTGTATATAACCTTGTTGATACTAAGAATTGTGACCTTAAACTTCCTTTTCTTCAATAGGTTATGGGCCTACTCATCTTTACTTGTGAGTTTTGAAGTTCTTTGAAGTCTTTGTTATTGTGTGGAATAAATCATGTTGTTGTTATTGATGTTGAGGTTTAGAAACTCCTAATTTTGAAATTTAGATCTAAATCTAGATCTTGTTGTGCTCTTACTTGTTGTTAATTACATTTTTGATTTGGGATTTCATTTGTACCTTAAAGGGATGTTATAGAATACTAATCTTGTATTTTATTGTTGAGTTAGATCTTTGGTGGACTAACTTTGTAGTTTCATGTGTTAAAGAAGCTTAAGGTGCTTAAAAGACCTCTTATGGTACTTAAAGGTGATTTGTGAGTATATAAGTGATATAAGAGTGGCAATTCTGATTTGAGACATTTATATAGTTCATAGGACTTGTGAGAAGTCCTAGAAGTGAAGTTGAGAGTGTTTTGAAAGTGAAAACACTAGTTTATCTATAAAGAGGGTATTCTGAGTTTATAAGGCAGCAAGACTTTTTTGTTGGTTTTGAAAGCTTTAGAACTACTTCTCTTAATCTTTGTTGATACATCTCTTCTTTAGACATGGTTTTAAGTGAGGGTGAAGGATTGAGAGTACTTGAGAAGTTTAGAGGTGAAAATTTCTACCATTAGAAGGTGAAAATAGAACTTTTGTTGGCTTTTTTAGATATTTGGAATATTATAGATGAAAGTGAAGAGCCTCCAAATATGGATGTTGATGTGAAGAAGAAGAAAGAGTACAAACATCATGAAAAGAAGGCTTTTGGGTTGATTACAACCAATATTAATGAAGCTAACTTCTCCCATATTATTTTTTGCAAAGGACTAGTGGAAGCATAGAAGACTCTTTATAACATCTATGAGAGTAAAAACTTATCCAATATCATCAATACAAGGAGGAAGTTCTTTACTTACAAGATAGAAGAAGGTGAAGGCCTCATGGCACATATTAACAAGATGAAGGTATTTACAAATCAACTTACAATTATAGACAAGCCCTTAGAAGAGGCAGATGTTGTTATAATTCTACTCATGAACTTGCCGAAATCCTTCAACTACCTTATTATGACTTTGGAGTCCATTCATTTAAAACAACTTACTATAAATTATGTCATAGCAAGACTTATCCATGAAGTGACTAACAAGAAAGAAAAAGAGCCTCAAGATGAAGATTCAGCACTCTACTCAAGTTAAAGCAAAGGCAATTACTCAAACCAATGAGGTAATGTCAAAACTTACTTCATTTGTGCAAAGTAGGACATTTTGCTCAAAATTGTTACAAAGGCAAAAAGATTAAGAGAGAGAGAATACAAATAGTGTGCAGCATGAATTTAGACGATAAGATTATATATTTATAGCAACAAATGGAATCTCTATGGTTGCCATGGTAAGATGAATTGTGGATTCAGATTATTCCAAGTAACAAAGACATAAGAATACAAAATAAGAGACTTGAATTAGAATAAGGTTTCAAGAAGAACTTAGATTAAATAGATGAATACATAAACAACACCAAAAAAAGACGAGCTAGAACTCCAGAAGATATATTGTCGAGACTGAAGAACTCTTCAACCTGGATTCTTATATATACTCATATCTAGGACACTTTCTCAATGACTACCATCAAACTAAGAAGCTTCTCAAGCAACTTCTACCAACTAAGAAGCTTCTTGAGCTCCTCCCACTAATTGACAATCTTCTTGAGCTCCTTCTATAAACTAAGAAACTTCTCAACTAACTTTCACCAACTAAGAAGCTTCTCAACTACCTCTTACTAAGTCGAGAAGCTTCTAGAATGTTCTAGAAGGTTCTATGAACCTCTGAAGTGTATATCCCTAATATTACTTCTTTCTCTGATGACGAGTTCTAAGAGGAGCTCAATTTTATTATATATGTAGTAAATCAGGAATACGCTACACTATTAAACCTATATATTCTATTCTGTGAGGGAGGAAAGGAGAAGCAAGCAACTTTGGATTCAGAAAGAAATGATACAACACCTTGAAAGCATTTGAAGAGGGGAGAGAGGGAGGCAAGCAGCTTTGGATTGGTGGAAGATGACACAATATCTTAAAAGCATCCAAAGAGGAAAAAGGGAGAATGGGGAAGTATAGAACTTTGGATTGGTGGGAGATGACACAACACCTTGAAAGCATCTGTAGAGGGGAAAAGAAGAGGCAAGCAGCTTTGGAATAGTGGAAAATGATACAACACCTTAGAAGCATCCAAGGAAGGAATATGAGGAGGCAAGCAGCTTTGGATTGATGGGAGATGACACAGCATCTTGGGAGCATCCGGAGAAGGAGGAGGCAAGTAGCTTTAGATTGGTGGGGAATGACATAACACCTTAGAAGCATTTAGGGAGGGTCGAGGGAGAGGCAAGAAGCTTTAGATTAGTAAGAGATGACACAACATCCTAAAAGAATCTGGGGAGGGGGGAGGGAGGAGGGGAGAGGGGAGAGACAAGCAGTTTTGGGTTGGTAGAAGCTGATACAATACCTTGAAAGCATCTGGAGAGGAAGAAGGGTGTCACAGACATATACATAGTTACTTATATGATCAGATAGAACTAGATAAAAGAAGGTAAAAGCAGATTAATTCCATAATATCTTTAGAGAAACTTCCTAGAAACTTCATAGACACTGCTTTGACTTTATAAGTGTCCATAGTAGACTTTTGGATTAGAAACTTGGTCAATAAGTTAGCCACATGTCGCACATGTTGGTAGCTTGAAGACCAAGCTAAATACGTGGCGAACATATAGGAAACTTGCCCTGCAAGTTCGACACGTGTCTTGCAACTTGGACACGTGTCTTGTAAATTGGACACGTGTTGGAGGTCCTATAGAACGTCGCCACTTAGCTCTTAGGTAGATAGTATAAATAGAGACAAGAGTGAAGCCTTCTTCACTCTTGTCAACTCCTTTCTTGTTTCCAGTCTAGTTCAAGAGTCTCTAGTTTTCTTGTCTTTTGGCATTAGCCATTCCAGTTTCTTTTTAATATATATACTTCTTTATATTTATTTCTTTGAGAGAGGTCTCACTTGTTTATTTGACTTCATCAGTTATTGTCCTTGACAGATTGACAAGAGTACACATACAGTATCAGAGCTTTGTCTTTTCTTGATTAAGAGTGGATTATCCCTTTCTCTTGATAAGACATAAGCATATTAAAAGTTGTGGAGTACCCACTTCTAAACTGATATTGTTTCTAAAAATTTTTTTCTTTTGAGTGTATGTTCCATATTTCTTGAAGTAAGAGTAGACATCTTCCTTTCTATTATATTATCATGGCAGAGCTTGGAGAAATAAAGAGTGCAATGGCACAAATGCAAGAGCAAATGAGAGAACTAATGCTTGCAATACATCAACTCAGTTTACCACCACAAGGAGCACCAAGATTAGCAGGAAGTGAAGATGTAGAGATGGTTGGAGCTACGTCAATATCTACACCAAACCATGCTATCTCACCGATGATGAAGCACCGTTCAAATGTTAGAGAATCAAAAATCAGTTTACTTGAGAAGTTTGATGGCACAAGATCTAAGTTTCGAGGATTCATCAATCAGGTACAACTGG
>JAWRVF010001896.1:0-35205 GCA_036785485.1 Physcomitrellopsis africana | reverse complement strand
ATCAATGCTAAAATCTATGTAAATTAATACAATTGAATGAAAGGGGCTATTGCTACAAAAATTATATATATCTAAAAATAAATTAAAAAAATAAAACAAATTCCATTGTGAAAACTTATATTTGCTTTGAAAAAATATAAGTCACAAGGTACAAAACTATTATATTAAATCAACTAAATTCAAGATAAGGAGCACAATTTTAAATATGAAAAAGTTGATAAATAAAGATGTTTAATTGTAATAAAAATCTTACAATTAAATAATTCTAAATCACAACCATCAAATTAAAGTGTAGTATTACTACCACATCCTAAATCTTCTTTTAAACTTCTCATAATTTTTAAAACTTCAAGTTGTGAATTTTTAATTCAAGCACTTTTGGGAATCAAGTATAATACTTACTCTTTAATAATATTATTTAGTATGGAGAGTCTCTTTATAAATTATGGTATCAAACATGATGTATCTTGCCATATATTTGATGAAAAATGCTTCTCTCTTAACGACCTTCATAGGTTATCTAAGTTGAGACCAACTCAATGCTTCATTTAGCTATTTTGTAAATAATAATACTTAAGATGAGTAGGTCAACTATTGGTTTTCCATGCAAAAAAAAGTTCTACAAGTTGATTCTTGCACTTATTTTTCTTTCATTCATTTATGCCATCTTGTTGTCAATGGTTGGTCCTTGGTTTTGATGGATGTTTTCAATATAAAATTGTAGTAAGTTTTGATGTATTTGTAAGATTCTTATATAACTTTCATGTGCATTCACTAATATCATATTTGTACCAATATACAAGATATTCTAATTTATTTTGGTATTGCCTTGCATCTAAGACTTCTTTTATTTTAAATTCTTGGTTGTTATTTATTTCAATAAGAGATGGTAGTAATTCTTTTCTTCTTGATATGTTGATTATAATATAAGATATAAGAAAAAGATATGTAAAATATGATGTATCTTATTAACGTGGGTAAGTATAATCATATAATTTGGATGTCCTTTTATTTTTGGATATTAAATAGATTAAATTTTGATAATCCAACTATGAGAAAGTGAATTGGTTTTAATATTACAATAGAGTAATCATATCTTATCATTCACTTGAATTATAGGTTGTTCTTTTTTAATGAACATTTGCATTGCTTACTTGAGCTTTAGTTGTATCTTATTGTTGTATAAATTGTTTAAAAGCGTATACTGCTTATTGTTTTATAATTATTTTATTATTTTGGCCCTCAAAAGCGTCATACGATTGTTTTGTTGGATTTGAAGGCGCCCGCTTGTTTTATAGATAAGGCATTGATTAAGCTTCATAAAATTCTTTTAATATAGAAATCCAAACTTTTTCATGTAGAAATAATAGATAAACAACTTTTATCCTTTGGTAGTATCATCCATAAAACAACACCTATAGAAGTGATGTTTGAAGATTATAGCAATAAAATTATGTTTAATATTATTAAGACTCTTTCAAATCTTGTTATTTTCAAACTTTCTTGGTTGAAAAAGCATAATCCATCTATAGATTGAAGATTGCAAAGAATGACATTTCTAATAGAAATTTCTATACGAAAAAATTATAATAAGCAACCATCATTTATTAAAAATCTTTATTTATTAAAGCAAGGCCTTTATAAGATCAACTAAAGATGATACTAATTATTTGATATTGCGAGATTCCAATAAGAAAGTATGATTTTATCAATAATTATTTCAAAATAATAAAGCAAATTTTAAGATATTTTTTAGAAGAAAATGCGTACTATATTATCAAAGCACTTGACCATATAATTGTAAATTATTAGATCTTCAGGAAGGAATACAACCTTTTTTGGTCCAATTTATAACATTTTTTCAAAATGGAGACTTAGCATTAAAGAATTATAATAATAAAAATTTACTAAGAATTTTATCAGACATTCAAAATCTCTACCAAATGCATTTATATTCTTTGTGAAGAAAAAAGATAGTTCCTTATAAATGTGCATTAATTATTGGAGATTGAATAAGATAACGATGAAGAATTGCTATCCACTATTATTAATCTCAAGACTTTTAGAACAACTTGGCCTAGGCAAGATTTATATTAAAATAGATCTTTGTAGAGTATACAACTTAGTATGGATCAAGGAGGGAGATGAATAAAAGATTGCATTTTGGACAAGGTATAGTTATTTTGAATATAATGTCATGCCTTTTAGATTATTGAATGCACCCAATATCTTTTAGCATTTAATTAATGATATCTTTTGAGAGCATTTAAATAAATTTATAGTGATCTATCTTAATGATATCTTGATCTACTCAAAAAATTTGGAGGAATATGAGGAGCATATAAAATTAAAAATTACAAAAGCTATGAGATGTAGATCTATATGTTAATTAAAAAAATATATATATTTCATCAATCAAAAATGGAATTTTTAAGATACATCATATCTATTGAAGGTTTGATGATAGATCCTAAGAAGATATAGGTGGTCATGCAGTGGGCCATTCCAAAGATTGTAAAAGATGTACAATGCTTTCTTAGATTTGTCAACTTCTATTAAATCTTCATCAAAAATTATTCTCAAATTGTTGTTCTTCTTACTTGATTAACATGCAAAGACAAGTTAGAATAGAGGCCTCAAGTGGAGAAGATATTCCAAGATCTCAAGACAATATTCACCATAGCTTTAATCTTGGTATATCTAGATTTTACAAAAATATTTTATATGGAGATTGATATTTCAAATTTTGTACTAGAGGTTGTATTTTTACAAATGGATATAGATGGTAAATTCCATCTTGTTGTATTTTATTTTCAAAAGTTTTTTATTGCCAAAATTAATTATGAAATCTATAATAAATAATTCTTTGCTATTATAGATTCTTTTCAAGAATGGCATCATTTTCTTGAAGGAATAATATATCTTGTAAATATATATATATATAAACTATAAGAACCTAAAATATTTTATATCAGCTTGGATTCTTAATCGCCCTAAAGCTCAATGAAATGTCATTATCTTGATTTAATTTTGTTTTCATTTATCAACTCGGGAGAAGCAAATAAGGATTATCTAGTTATTTTATCAAAGAGATTGTATCTTCATTAAGTAGTAGAGAGGTAGCGTTTTATCAACAATATGCAATTTTATGAAAGCAAAGCAATTTCACCTTTCAGCCACTATTACATCAACATCTATTGATTCTAATTTCCTTTATAAGGTGCGTACTACAACCACTAATGATGCTTTGGCCCTTAATATCAAGCATCACCTCCATGAAAATGCTAACAAGTTTAAGCTTGAAGAAGACCTTCTATACTTTGAAGAATATTTGTATATCCTAAAAGAGCCTACATAATTGCATATTTTTCAATCTCGCTATGATTTTCCAACTACAAATCACTTTGGATTTAATAAGACCTTGAACTTATTTCTTGAGTTTCCAAGATTTTTAATGGCCTAAATGTAAAAGGTTGTAAAGCGACTTTGTACTCTCTTGTGACATCTATTCAAGGTCCAAGAATCCTTGACATCATTCTTATAGATTCTTACAGGCCTTGTTTATTTTAAAATGGTCATGGTCTTCTACCTTCATAGATTTTATCATGAATTTACTACCATGCAATTTATTAGAAATTATCTTTGTGGTGGTTGATTGATTCACAAAGATGGCTTATTTTTTTCTTTGTAACAAGATTACTTCTAATGAAGAAATGACAAGGCTCTTTCTTGAGAATATATATATATATATATATATATATATATATATCATGGCCTATCAAATGATATCATATCTAAATAAGGATTCCAATTTGTAATTAAATTTTGAAGATGCCTTTTCAAAATATTGAAGGTGGACAATAAACTTTCTTTAGTTTTTTATTTTCAAATTAATGGCCAAATAAAACAAGTTAATTAAGTTTTGAAATAATATTTATGATGTAGCATCAACTATCAATAAGATGACTGGATCTTGTATCTACCATTAGCAAAGTTTACATATAATAATGTTGTTCATGCATCAATTCAATAAATACCATTTTATTCCAACTATAGATATTACTTAAAATTAAATTTATAGAATATATTAAAGAATAATAATTTAATAGCCAAAAGATTTATAAAGTATTTGTTGCAACATCAAACAACCTTGAAGTTTTAATTATAAGTAGCTCAAAAGGTATATAAGGCATTTAAGAACTAACTACTTGCTCTTTATATTACAAATAAAATATGGTTTTTTTGACAGAACATCAAGATTAAGCATCCATACAATAAGTTGGATTATCAGAGGTTAGAATCATTTTTCATCTAAAAGCAATTTAATCCAATGGCATATTGCTTGAAACTACCATCTTCTATGAAGATACATCCAATTTTACATACTTCTCTTTTGAAGTCTTATAGAAAGTTACATATTTTAGAAAGAATATAATAATTGCTTACTAATATTAAAATCAAAAATTATGAAGAATACAAGGTCGAAAAGGTGTTTGATTCATAGCAAAGATGGAATAAATTGGAATATCTTGTTCATTGGCATGGCTATGATATCAATGAACATACATGAGAACCAATCAAAAATCTTGCCAATGTGCCTCAAAAGGTATAAGAATTTTATTGACTCTATTCCTATAAATCCAAACATGTTTGATAATAACTCCTTGATAAAGATGAGATTCAAATAATACTTATAAGAAGGGGAGAGTCAAACCAAAGCTTTTATCAATATGTAGTCATTTGTTCTAAGAAAAAATAGAATTATAAAAATAAATCAGTCACCATATCAATCTATCAAATATTGAAAGATTTAACAAAATAAGATTCAAAAGATTTATTTGCTATACAAGCTTTGAAAAAATTAATGTAGTTTTTACAACCTTCAATTGAGCAAAGTGAGGATGATATATTTTTGCACCAAATATGACCATGGTTGGAGCCATTAGGAGCCACATCCAACCATACAAGTTTCAATTCTAATGCTTAAGCTTTGATGATATTACTTGAGTTTGGAAAGGTGAATCTTTTTATTCTTGAGATTTTATTTGAAGGATGTTTTGAAGGCTGCAATAAAGATCAGATCCTTCGATGGGATGTTTCAAGAAGGAAGATATTAATTTAGAGCCATAGGTAACTTTTTTGAGGATCAATTAAACCTATTGTTTAAAAACAAAGAACAAATTATATAGCTTCATTAGTACAACGTATTCTCAACTTTTTATGTATATAAAAAGATTTCTAAAGGAATGAGCTCCTTTAAGAACTTGATACTAGAAAAGGAGATGGTGATAGGGACATATACTTCAAAAAATCATAGAACCTTCTAAAACATTCTAGTAGTTTCTTAGTTGGTGAAAGTAGCTTAAAAAGCTTTGTAATTAATGGAAGAAACTTAAGAAGCTTCTAAATTGGTAGATAGAATTTAAAAAACTTTCAAATTGGTAGAAGCTACTCAAGAAGCTTCTTCATTTGATGGAAGCCGCTCAAGTAGCTTCCTAGAGAAGGATATATATTAGAGTGAAGATTGAAAAATTCTTCAATTTCAAGAATGCATCTCTTAAAGTTCTAGTTTATTTTTCTTGATATTATTTGTATATTCATCTAGATAATTCAAATCTTTGTTGATTTCTTTTAAAAACTTCTTGTTAATTCAAATCTCATATGTTAGATTCTTGTGCCATTGATATTTTCAAACCTTTAAATGCTACTTTTGTATCTTTATTTTATTTTAATTTATCTTTAAAATTTAATTATATAAATAAAATAGCTACTTAAGAGAATTTTTTAATAAATATTTAATAATAATTTATAAATCTTAAAAAGTATTAGATATCACATATGACTTTTTAAGATTGTCTAATTTATAGTAGTTTATATATTCTTAGAATCCATTTGTAAATCATTATTTGAAATGATATTTTTTCAAAATTCTATTTGAATTGTATGAAATATACATTTCTCTATGCCAACATATAATCTAACATCTTTCAATTTTTCTAGTACAAGGCAAAAATATTATTTATAATCTTTTATATTTTTGGATTAAATAAGAATATTGTCCAAATAACATACAACAAAATTATCTAAAACTTCACAAAATATATCATTTATCAAATGCTAGAAAATAGTTGAAGTATTTATAAGTCCAAAAAATAAGATATTATATTCAATATAACCATATCTAATTTAAAATATAATCTTCTATTTATCTCTTTTTTTATAATATATCAAATTATAGGTTCTTGGTAGATCTATCTTAGCATAAATTTTAACTTCATTTAATTGATCTAAAAGTCTCAATATAAAAATTAAGGATATAATTTTTTGATAGTCAATTTGTTGAGTTCAAAATAATCTATACACATTTATATAGATCTATCATTTTTCTTTACAAAGTAGATTGGCACACTTGCAAGAAATTTTTAATATTAGATAAAATTATTTGTAAGTTTTTTTATCAATACATTTTTTCAAAATAGCAAGTTTATTTTGCAACAATCTTCATATGATTGAAGATTTGATATTGTATAAAATGTTAATTCGGAAAATCTCCTTTTCTTAAAAACTTGGTATGAATATCTTAAATTTAAATTAAATAAAAGTTGAGTATTTTTGGTTTGTTGGCATTTAGACTAAATATTAAAGTGATTTTTTATAATTTCTAATTAATATCAAGATTATATAATTTAGATCAATAAAGGCCAAATACCAATGGATTTAAAAGATATTGAATAATGTTGAAGATAAGGTTGGATATTTAATCTCTTAATATGGCTTTTAATAGCTTAATTTTTTTTTCGTAACACATATAAGGACGAATTATCTATAATTTGTTCAAGCTCATTTGAATCTTTTTGGACATGCATGGCATAAGACTTGATACATGTGTCCCAATTTATTATCACAAAATCTTAGTATGTACAACAACTATTAAATAAAACTTAAGAACTTGATTCAATTTTTTTTTTTATAGCCTCAAATTTGAAAAGATATCAAAATATTTTTTCAATCTTGCAATATTTGTTTTTAAGCAAAGATTCTACACCATAAACCATGTGGACTTCTTCAATCTCTATCTATTCTAAAGCAATTTTAATCATCAATTTCAATGGACTTTCTTACAAATCTTTTAATCTTAAATTCTTATAATTTTATTTTTATAATGGTAGATTGTTTAATCAAAATGGCATAATTTATATCATATAAAAGAGACATTTTATTCAATAATAATTTGTACCAATCATAAAAATCTTAATTTTTTATATCAATATGTGTCTTTAATTATAACCAAGTCTGTTGGAATATATCTTTGTTATAATTTGTACTAAATATTATATATCATCTTAAAAAATAACAAAGCTTGATAGAGATGTCTTCTTTAGATAGCCATTCCACTCCAAAAGCTAAAATATTACTTACCATCAACAATGGACAATCCTTTTGTTCAAAGCAATTGCATCTTTTGAGCCATTAAATCAACAATTTTGATTGACATTAATTTTTTTTAATAAAGTTTGTTCAAATATGTCAACAAATCTTCTTATTCTTTATATTAAAAATAATCTTTATGGTGACTCTACCAAATTTGATTATAAAGACAACCTCCTTTATTATGAAAGATGTTTACAATTTTTAAAAAGGCCAAATATAATTATGTGACCTTCAAGCATAATGTGGCTTTCCAATAATATGGCATATTAGATATAATAAAACTTTAGAAATTAATTCAAGAGAGTTTTTATAGCCTCAATTTTGGAAAGATATCAAAATATTTTTTTCAATCTCGTAATATTTTTTCTTAAAATATCGATTTTAATATAAGATAAAATAAAATACATGTAGAATATATGATGAATCTTTATTAATTGTGGTAGTTATAATCAATATATATCTTAATTAATTTATTTTTGGATAATAAATGGACCAAATTTTTGATAATCCAACTTGTCACAAAGTCAATTGGTTTTGATATTATAATAGAGTAATCATATTTTATCACCTGCTTTAATTGGAAATTATTCAAATGAATCTACTTTTGGTATTGTTAAGTTTAGAACTTTGACATTATCTATTAAGCCATATTAAAACTAATTGATAAGAGCCTTATTTTTTTTTATCCATATTCTAAGCAAGTTGGAATTTGATAATATAGATAATAGTTAAATATGAGTCTTATTGCAAAGATTGGAGCTTTATAGTTTTATCCAAAAAAAATTCAATTTATAAAAATGCACATAGGTATTTAAATATATAAAGCATGACTATTACTCATATCCAAGATCTTGACAAATGATATCCAACAATCTAACTAATCAAGTCTAATATAATATTACAATGCCATACAATGCAAATGGATTGGAAAAACAAACCTAAAAAAGACCTAATATTTATATGCATAAACTTTTGGATTTGATTTCCATTCTCCAATGTATCCTTTTAAAGATGTCAATATGTACTTTGGAAGAAACATCACTGAGTATGTCAAAACGAAAAATGCACCCAACCTTGAAAATACTTCTGGCATTGCCATACACAGCTAGAGCCCTAACAGAGAGGAAGTGGAAGGTGGAGCTGAAGTGTAACACGCTCTCAAATCTGATTCCCAATCTGATGCAGTGCTTTCACGTCCCCCATTGTCTCTCACTTCACTTGGTATTGGTAATGCTGACCTTCCAGTAGCCAGATCCCAGGATTTGCTTTAACTCACGGCGGCCTTGCCAGGGGTTGCTGCAACCATTTCAACGTCGCATGCTGGACAACCAAGAGCAATCGGATTCGTGGAGCGGGCGGTTTCTAGCCCTGATGTTTGCACGAACCCACCCATCCTCGTCCGAATCCGGCTGCCCACCTACATGATCCATTCCCATTTTAGACCGTCGTTGCACAAAGCTTCTGGGCTCAACTCACGTCGGTCCCGCCAAGCAGGCCACGCGTATCAGTTGCATTTGAACAGGCGCACGATTGCATCACCATCCAGGATCGCTGCGTCGATGTCCTTCCGGGCTTCCCGACGACCCCCGCTCATGCGTGCGTTGCGTCACGGTTCGCCAATTCGCTATCCGATCAGTGCAAGATACCGGAGAACTTGCATGTGGCAAGAAGGATAACCCACAGCCGGGGCACGAGGCAAGGCATCCGGATTGAGCTGTGGCTGCCTGGACCAAGCTTTTGATTCCACCCACACGCCGGCTGATGAAAGTCTGAGGCACGCAGGTCCTCATAGGGCTGATCAGCACGCCCATGACAATGCTGTTCATCTTCACCCTCAGCGTCAAACCAAACCCACCCTCGCCCCACCGCTCCGACAACCCCACGACCCCGCACCAACGACTCACGACTGAGCAATGAGCGGTGAGCGGTGCCAAGTGTTCTGAGAACGGCGTCCGGTGCACCCGAACGAACGCGTGCATTCCGGTGTGGATGTAGGGATTTTATTAATCAAAAAAGCCAGTTACCACGCTTACATCGCCCTCGCAGGGCTACATGTTTCGCTAGCACTCGCTGAATCTCCTATACACGTACCCTCTCTCACACTTACGCCCGCCTCCTGTCAGTGGTTCTGGTTCACCCAATTCACCCGCAGGAGCGCCGTGCGCGCGGGTCGGCGCACAGAAGTGCTCAAACCCATGCTCCAACGCTCATTTAAAGGGGCACCTGCAAGGCGCACAGGTTTACGGGTCCTACCACGCCGCCCACCTTCAAGGTAACCGAGATGCCCTCACAGTTTCCGTCGTAGCTGAGGATAGCTTCCAACAAGGCCCCGACCGCGTCTTTTTCAATAGGCTGCCGAGGAGCTGCTGACCAGCCCTTGACCTCGTAGAGTTTCACCACGCCGTTTACCGCCACAACCTTGATCCTAATTGTACGCAAGTGGTTAGGTTCGAGCACGAGGTTGACCTGCAAGGGTTTGCCATTTAGTATGACCGCCAAGTCATTTATGTACAGATCGGTCACCCCCACATTATCGACAACCTTGATAATATTCGGTACGGCGGCCTGGGCGCCAGGAGCACAAGTCACCGCCAGCAGGGACGCCAGCAGCAGCATCGCCAGGGCAGAAATCTTTCCGAAGGCAGCCATCACGGACGTGGAAATGCGGATCGCTCAGGAGTGTATTGGGCAATCACCGTGATAAAAAACCACCACAACTGAATGTGTGAGTGGACCAGCTGACAGTGCCGAACGCGATAGAGGGAATGGACGCTTGAGGATGAGTGTGAAGATCTGCACCAGCACAGGGTGCTTATATGCCCTTCCCAGCTGCCACCCGGCCGGGCGATCCGGGGCGTGATCGATCATCTGCATGCAGACGTGCCATCGCATGAGGTCCAAGCACTTCAAGCAACACCGCTGTAGCAGCGTGTCATCGTACAGTGACGATGTCTGTGCTGTTTGTGCGCATCGGTGATGGGCGCACTCCGTGTTAGCACTGCATTGTATGTTCTACGACAGACTTGTTAAATTGGATGACTTGGCATAAAGGAGTAGCAAATTAATGAATGGCGAGCCTTTTCGATTGATCCAACACCACAACTTTGTAGCCTTCTTCCGCTGTCTCCTGAAAACCAATCTACTGCAGACGCGTGGTTGCAGTACAACTGAGACTGCGTGGTAACGAACTAGCGCATGCGTCAAGTCTTTGCACCACGCACGTCCCAGAAGACTCAGTTGAGCTTGGCCGAACTATTATTGGATGATCCGTCGTTGCTCTGAGAGGCTGTTGAATCCTCCGACCCCGTCCCCGACGTGCTTGAGTTCATCGTCATCGCGCTTTTATCACGTTACATTCTCGAAGCCCAGAGCAGCCGTTGCTAGACTATGTCTTTGTTTCCTGCAATGGATAAATTTTTTGCGTCTTTCAGTGTAAGTTCATTGCAGAAAGTTTTTGTTTTACTTATTCAATAATCTCATATTATTAATTTTGCAAAACTATAGCAAGGCTTTTGAGTTGCTTTTTAGTTAAATTATTACAATAGATTTATTATCAATATTAAAAACTTTTTGTACCTAAAAATTACAATTTATAAATAATTATGTTTGAAAAATCACTATTTATTTATGAAACATTGCAAGTTGTTTGTGCTTGATAGTAACATAGTTTTATTTAGATCAAGATATTAATTTAGAGGTACAAAAATAGATAATTATGTCATATTTGTTTGATTTTAGAAATGATCATATTGATTGTATTATTGGACTTTTTTGTACAAACCTTATAGAACAAAAAACATGTATAATTAAAACCTACATAAAAGCTATATGTTTATAGATTCTTTAAATGTAGTATCATATTGATGTTGATATTATATGATATATATATATATATATATATATATATATTCTATTTTGTGTTAATATATTCTTTTCAAAGGAATGCAACCTCTTCTTGACCCAATTTATAATCTTTTTGAAAATGAGCTTTTAGCGTTGAAGGATTGTATTGAATTAAATCTTATAAAGAACTTCATCAGATATTCAAAATCTCTAGTAGGTGCACCTATACTCTTTATAAAGAAGAAGGATGGTTCTTTACATATGTGTGTTGATTATGGAGAATTGAATAAGATAATGGTGAAGAATTATTATCCACTCTCTCGCTAATTTCAAAAATTTTTGAAACACTTGATCAAGCCAAGATCTATACTAATATAGACTAGAGCGTATACAACTTGGTATGACTGAAGGAGGAGACAAACGGAAGACATCATTTCTTGGGATGTGCGATGGACATTTCAAATATAATGTCATATCTTTTGGAGTAACAAATGCACTTGCTATCTTTCAGTATTCGATGCATTTTCATGTTGTCGTGGTAGAGAGAACTTGCTTCAAGAAAGCACTGGATTTTTGGCTGCCACTAGATATTCAACCAAGATCTAAGTATAAAAAAGCTCTCAACTCTATTTAAAAGATTTTCTCTTAGGGCTATTATATCCAATACATAAGTTTTATTTTGTTAAAGCACTCAAAGCATAACAAATACTTTAAAACCCTCATTCACCTGTAAGAAGGGAATTTTTTTTGAACTTCAATAATCCATAATTTTTAATCCAATTATCCAAATCTACTTCAAATTTGTATGAAGTATTGATGTATTTTTCACAACTATCACCACAAATTGCAACCATTGATTCATTACCAATCTTTAGATATCGTCAAATTCTTAGCAGTAGCTCTAAACCCTTCTTTACAAATACCTCTATACTAAATTCTTCATATCTCACAATCTTAAAGTCGAAATGCTATGAAACTTTGATGTATAGCTTTTTAACATAATAATACACCTTTTAAAAAAGTTTGAGACAAAAACTCGTTCAAAAATTCAAGATATGGCAAACCCCATCTTTATCAACAAAACAACCTACTTACTACTTTGGAATTTGATCTACTGTCTTTGACTTCCAATATTTTGTTCTTTAAAAGTCCAAATGTAATAATTCTTCTACATTAGGTGTAGAACTTGAAATCGCCTTTCTAGGTGCACTTCCCAATGTTTAAGAGCTTTCATGCAACTTCTCCAATCCTCAAAAGAGCGGCAGTAGGTACAATTTGTACACCTTAATTTAAAGCGCCTACTTCTTCCTCATTAAAACTCCAAAGCCCTCCATTTTTTATACCAAAATTGTAGTCCAAAAAATAAGCTTTTTAATCCTAGTCTTTAATTTTCAAATAGCTTCTTTGAAGTCACACAAACTATTATTAATATTGTAGGCAACCTCCTCAAAGCCTATTCGGCATGACCATTGACCAATAGGATTGAAGAACTTCACCCCTTATCTTCATTCATCCTCACTTTGTCTTCATCTTTCCAAATAGGCCTCTTAGTAGTTTAATTCTTCTTCTTTGGACTCCAATTCCCTCTCAAGGCTTTATATTAAATATTTAAGTTCTATATAATATAAAAGCCATAATCAAACTAAGTAAAAATCTAAAATAAATTTTCTTATACCAACCCCTTTTAATTTATTTTACAATTCATTCTAATACATATCTAAATTTTTAAATACATTATATATTTTGAGTGTATATTACGTACTATGAACAAATATAGGACAACAACGCTTGAAGTTAGCCTTCCAATCTTAATCATCCATTTCCAAATGATCCAATGTCTTGCCCTTATTGGCGATTTTTGTACTTGGAGGTCTGATTTCAATCCTATCCCATATACGGTCAAACATCAGGTATCAAGTCAACTTATTTTAAATTTTTTTAAGCTTGATCCTATTTTGAACTTAATTCTAGTATCAATCATATTAACTATTTATCTCCTCTATCCTATTTTTATTAACTTATGGTTTTTTAAAAGTAGTGAAAGAGTTTCTACAACCTAGAAGAAAAATTTAACAACTAACTTTTATCTATTAGCTATTAAAACAAGAAAATAATCAAAGAGGCTTTCATAAACTTTTTTTTAAATATCTTGAGTTCCTATTGAACCAACATAATTGAATACTAAGTAGAAATAATTCTTATTTATATTTTTCACCACATAAACATGTTACAATATAACAGCAAACTCCATAAATCAAGCTTCAAGTGATATCCATAGTTGGAATAAAATGGTGTTTATTGACTTGAGGTATGAATAATATGAATATATACAAACTTTATTAATAGTAGATATAAGATATAATTGTCTTAATGATAGTTGATGTTGTATTGTAAATACTACTCTGAAATTTAGTCAACTTATTTTATTTGGCTATCAATTTGAAGATGGAAAGCCAAAAAAATTTTAATATCTATTTTTAAAATTTTAAAAAGATATTTTTAAAACTTAGATTTGAATTGAGATCCTCAATCAAATATGATATGATCCGATAGGCCATGATATTGATATATATTGTCAAGAAACAGCCTTATTGTTTCTTCATTAAAAACAATCTTTTTATAAGAAATAAAATGAACCATCTTTATAAATCAATCATCTACTACAAGGATATTATCAAATAAATTAGATGGTGGTAGATTTGTAATGAAATCCATCAAGATAATAGACCATGACCATTTTAAAACATGCAAGGATTGTAAGAGTCCATAAAGATGATGTCAAAGATTCTTGGACCTTGAACAGATATTATAAGAGAACACAAAGTCCTTCACAGCCTTCTACATTTGAGGCCACCAAAAATCTCAAGAAATAAATTTTAAGGTGTTGTTAAATCCAAAGTGTTTTGCAGTTGAAAAGTCATAGCGAGATTGAAGAACATATAGTCATGTCGGTCCTTCTAGGATATACAAACGTTCTTTAAAGTATAGAAGATCTTTTTCAAGCTTAAACTTGTCAATAACTTTATTGAAGTGGCACTTAATGATAAAGGTCAAAGCATCATTAGCGGTTGTAATATGCACCTCAACAAAGAAATTAGAATCAATAGGTGCCAATGTAATAGTGGCACAAAAATAAAATTGCTCTTGCTTCAATAAAGTTGCATATTGTTGATTGAATGTTGCCTCTCTTGTCTTTGTTACAAGATATGATCTTTTTGATAAAGCATTGGATAATCTTTGTTGCTTCCTAGATCGATAAGTGATAACAATGTTAAATCAAAATAATGACATATTCCATCAAGCTTTACAACAATTAAAAATCTAAGTTGACATAAATATTTCAAATTCTTATGATCTATATATACAATCACAGGATTTATTATTCCTTTAAGAAAATGATGCTATTCTTTAAAAGAATCCACAATAGCAATAAGTTCTTTATTTTAAATTTTATAATTAATTTTGACAATAGAAATTTATTGAAAATAAAATATAATAAAATGGAGTTTATTGTGTATACCCATTTGTGAAAGTATGGCCTCTAGTACAAAATCCAAAGCATTGCTTTCCATATAAAATACTTTTATAAAATTTAGATGTACCAAAATTAGAGTTGTAATAAATGCCGTCTTGAGATCTTAGAATGCCTTCTCTACTTGAGGCTCCCATTCCAACTTATCTTTGTATATCAATCAAATAAGAAGGGCAGCAATTTAAAGTAATTTTTGATGAAGATCCAATAGAAGTTAATAAAGCCAAGAAAATATTGTATGTCTCTTATAATCTTCAAAATGGTCTATTACATACCCGCCTCCATCTTCTTGGGATCTATCATCAAACCCTCAATAGATACAATATATCCCAAAAATTCTATCTTTATTTGATGAAATATACATTTCTCTAGTTTCACATACAAATCTCCATCTTGCAATTTTTGTAATACCAACTTGATATGCCGCTTGTGTTCTTCCAGAGTTTTTGAATAGATCAAGATGTCATCAAGATAGATCGCCACAAACTTGTTTGGATATTCTCAAAAGATATCATTCATCAAATGCTAAAAGATAGCAAGTGCATTTGTTACTCCAAAAGATATGACATTATATTTGAAATGTCCATACCTTGTCCAAAATGATGTCTTCCATTTGTCTCCCTCCTTGATCCGTACCAAGTTGTATACACTCCAAAGATTTATTTTAGTATAGATCTTGGCTTGGTCAAATTGTTTCAAAAATTTTGAAATTAACAATAGTAGATAATAATTCTTCACCATTATCTTATTCAATTCTCCATAATCAACACACATATGTAAAGAACCATCCTTCTTTTTCATAAAGAGTATAGGTGCACCTACTAGAGATTTTGAATATCTGATGAAGTTCTTTACAAGATTTAATTCAATACAATCCTTCAACGCTAAAAGCTCATTTTCAAAAAGATTATAAATTGGGTCAAGAAGAGGTTGCATTCCTTTGAAAGAATATATTAACACAAAATAGAATATATATATATATATATATATATATATCATATAATATCAACATCAATATGATACTACATTTAAAGAATCTATAAACATATAAGCTTTTATGTAGGTTTTAATTATACATGTTTTTGTTCTATAAGGTTTGTACAAAAAAGTCCAATAATACAATCAATATGATCATTTCTAAAATCAAACAAATATGACATAATTATCTATTTTTGTACCTCTAAATTAATATCTTGATCTAAATAAAACTATGTTACTATCAAGCACAAACAACTTGCAATGTTTCATAAATAAATAGTGATTTTTCAAACATAATTATTTATAAATTGTAATTTTTAGGTACAAAAAGTTTTTAATATTGATAATAAATCTATTGTAATAATTTAACTAAAAAGCAACTCAAAAGCCTTGCTATAGTTTTGCAAAATTAATAATATGAGATTATTGAATAAGTAAAACAAAAAAACAAAAAAAACTTTCTGCACTACTTAATAACATAGGACCCAACCCCCCTTTTACTGTCCATTGCAGAAACAAAAGACATAGTCTGTAGCAACGGCTGCTCTGGGCTTCGAGAATGTAACGTGATAAAAGCGCGATGACGATGAACTCAAGCACGTCGGGGACGGTCGGAGGGATTCCGGCAACCTCTCCAGGCAACGACGGATCATCCGTAGTTCGGCCAAGCTCAACTGAGTCTTCTGGGACGTGCGTGGTGCAAGACTTGACGCATGCGCCCCAGTTCGTTACCACGCAGTCTCAGTATGTACTGCAACCACGCGTCTGCAGTAGATTGGTTTGGGAGACAGCGGTGTCCACATCTAACAAAGTTGTGAAATTGTTGGATTTTACTTTCGCTCGCCATTCATTAATTTGCTACTCCTTTATGCCAAGTCATCCAATTTAACAAGTCTGTCGTAGAACATACAATGCAGTGCTAACACGGAGTGCGCCCATCACCGATGCGCACAAACAGCACAGACATCGTCACTGTACGATGACACGCTGCTACAGCGGTGTTGCTTGAAGTGCTTGGACCTCATGCGATGGCACGTCTGCATGCAGATGATCGATCACGCCCCGGATCGCCCGGCCGGGTGGCAGCTGGGAAGGGCATATAAGCACCCTGTGCTGGTGCAGATCTTCACACTCATCCTCAAGCGTCCATTCCCTCTATCGCGTTCGGCACTGTCAGCTGGTCCACTCACACATTCAGTTGTGGCGGTTTTATCACGGTGATTGCCCAATACACTCCTGAGCGATCCGCATTTCCACGTCCGTGATGGCTGCCTTCGGAAAGATTTCTGCCCTGGCGATGCTGCTGCTGGCGTCCCTGCTGGCGGTGACTTGTGCTCCTGGCGCCCAGGCCGCCGTACCGAATATTATCAAGGTTGTCGATAATGTGGGGGTGACCGATCTGTACATAAATGACTTGGCGGTCATACTAAATGGCAAACCCTTGCAGGTCAACCTCGTGCTCGAACCTAACCACTTGCTTACAATTAGGATCAAGGTTGTGGTAAACGGCGTGGTGAAACTCTACGAGGTCAAGGGCTTGGTCCAGCAGCTCCTCGGCGGCCTATTGAACGCGGTCGGGGCCTTGTTGGAAGCTATCCTCAGCTACGACGGAAACTGTGAGGGCATCTCGGTTACCTTGAAGGTGGGCGGCGTGGTAGGACCCGTAAACCTGTGCGCCTTGCAGGTGCCCCTTTAAATGAGCGTTGGAGCATGGGTTTGAGCACTTCTGTGCGCCGACCCGCGCGCACGGCGCTCCTGCGGGTGAATTGGGTGAACCAGAACCACTGACAGGAGGCGGGCGTAAGTGTGAGAGAGGGTACGTGTATAGGAGATTCAGCGAGTGCTAGCGAAACATGTAGCCCTGCGAGGGCGATGTAAGCGTTGTAACTGGCTTTTTTGATTAATAAAATCCCTACATCCACACCGGAATGCACGCGTTCGTTCGGGTGCACCGGACGCCGTTCTCAGAACACTTGGCACCGCTCACCGCTCATTGCTCAGTCGTTAGTCGTTGGTGCGGGGTCGTGGGGTTGTCGGAGCGGTGGGGCGAGGGTGGGTTTGGTTTGACGCTGAGGGTGAAGATGAACAGCATTGTCATGGGCGTGCTGATCAGCCCTATGAGGACCTGCGTGCCTCAGACTTTCATCAGCCGGCGTGTGGGTGGAATCAAAAGCTTGGTCCAGGCAGCCACAGCTCAATCCGGATGCCTTGCCTCGTGCCCCGGCTGTGGGTTATCCTTCTTGCCACATGCAAGTTCTCCGGTATCTTGCACTGATCGGATAGCGAATTGGCGAACCGTGACGCAACGCACGCATGAGCGGGGGTCGTCGGGAAGCCCGGAAGGATGTCGACGCTTGCAGCGATCCTGGAATGCAGTGATGCAATCGTGCGCCTGTTCCAAATGCAACTGATACCGCGTGACAAACCTGTGGCGGAGACCGACGTGAGTTGAGAGCCCCCAAGCTTTGTGCAACGACGGTCTAAAATGCAGGAATGGATCATGTAGGTGGGCAGCCGGATTCGGACGAGGATGGGTGGGTTCGTGCAAACATCAGGGCTAGAAACCGCCCGCTCCACGAATCCGATTGCTCTTGGTTGTCCAGCATGCGACGTTGAAATGGTTGCAGCAACCCCTGGCAAGGCCGCCGTGAGTTAAAGCAAATCCTGGGATCTGGCTACTGGAAGGTCAGCATTACCAATACCAAGTGAAGTGAGAGACAATGGGGGACGTGAAAGCACTGCATCAGATTGGGAATCAGATTTGAGAGCGTGTTACACTTCAGCTCCACCTTCCACTTCCTCTCTGTTAGGGCTCTAGCTGTGTATGGCAATGCCAGAAGTATTTTCAAGGTTGGGTGCATTTTTCGTTTTGACATACTCAGTGATGTTTCTTCCAAAGTACATATTGACATCTTTAAAAGGATACATTGGAGAATGGAAATCAAATCCAAAAGTTTATGCATATAAATATTAGGTCTTTTTTAGGTTTGTTTTTCCAATCCATTTGCATTGTATGGCATTGTAATATTATATTAGACTTGATTAGTTAGATTGTTGGATATCATTTGTCAAGATCTTGGATATGAGTAATAGTCATGCTTTATATATTTAAATACCTATGTGCATTTTTATAAATTGAATTTTTTTTGGATAAAACTATAAAGCTCCAATCTTTGCAATAAGACTCATATTTAACTATTATCTATATTATCAAATTCCAACTTGCTTAGAATATGGATAAAAAAAAATAAGGCTCTTATCAATTAGTTTTAATATGGCTTAATAGATAATGTCAAAGTTCTAAACTTAACAATACCAAAAGTAGATTCATTTGAATAATTTATTACTTAAGTAATTATATGTAAGAATTGACTCTTTGAAACGCATCAAAAACAAAGTTTGATTAGAAAAGAGCTAACGAAGTAATGATAACAACTTCCAAATTGTCAAAAGTCTATTCATCAATGCTAAAATCTATGTAAATTAATACAATTGAATGAAAGGGGCTATTGCTACAAAAATTATATATATCTAAAAATAAATTAAAAAAATAAAACAAATTCCATTGTGAAAACTTATATTTGCTTTGAAAAAATATAAGTCACAAGGTACAAAACTATTATATTAAATCAACTAAATTCAAGATAAGGAGCACAATTTTAAATATGAAAAAGTTGATAAATAAAGATGTTTAATTGTAATAAAAATCTTACAATTAAATAATTCTAAATCACAACCATCAAATTAAAGTGTAGTATTACTACCACATCCTAAATCTTCTTTTAAACTTCTCATAATTTTTAAAACTTCAAGTTGTGAATTTTTAATTCAAGCACTTTTGGGAATCAAGTATAATACTTACTCTTTAATAATATTATTTAGTATGGAGAGTCTCTTTATAAATTATGGTATCAAACATGATGTATCTTGCCATATATTTGATGAAAAAAGCTTCTCTCTTAACGACCTTCATAGGTTATCTAAGTTGAGACCAACTCAATGCTTCATTTAGCTATTTTGTAAATAATAATACTTAAGATGAGTAGGTCAACTATTGGTTTTCCATGCAAAAAAAAGTTCTACAAGTTGATTCTTGCACTTATTTTTCTTTCATTCATTTATGCCATCTTGTTGTCAATGGTTGGTCCTTGGTTTTGATGGATGTTTTCAATATAAAATTGTAGTAAGTTTTGATGTATTTGTAAGATTCTTATATAACTTTCATGTGCATTCACTAATATCATATTTGTACCAATATACAAGATATTCTAATTTATTTTGGTATTGCCTTGCATCTAAGACTTCTTTTATTTTAAATTCTTGGTTGTTATTTATTTCAATAAGAGATGGTAGTAATTCTTTTCTTCTTGATATGTTGATTATAATATAAGATATAAGAAAAGATATGTAAAATACATGATGAATCTTTATTAATTGTGGTAGTTATAATCAATATATAATTTGATTAATTTATTTTTGGATATTAAATAGATTAAATTTTTGATAATCCAATTTATGAGAAAGTGAATTGGTTTTAATATTACAATAGAGTAATCATATCTTATCATTCACTTGAATTATAGGTTGTTCTTTTTAATGAATATTTGCATTAGTTTTTTGTTCTTCTTGAGCTTCTTTTAGTTGTATCTTTATTGTTGTATAAAACTTTGCTCTTTTAGCTCAGCTTGCTTATTGTTTTATAATTTATTTGTATTTTGGCCTTCAAAAGCTTTAAACAATCACCTTGTTGGATTTGAGGGCGTCCGCTTATTTCTTAGATGAAGCATTTACTAAGCTTCATAAAATTCCTCTAATATAGAAATCCAAACTTGTTCATGTAGAAGTAATAGATAGATGACTCTTATTCTCTAATAGTATTACTCCATGAAATAATACCTATAGAAGTATCATTTAAATACCATTGCAACCAAATTATATTTAATATTATTAAGACTCTTTTAAATCTTGTTATTCTTAAATTTTCTTGATTGAAAAAATATAATCCATTCATAGATTATATGTAACAAAAAATAATATTTCTAATAGAAATTTCTATACGAAAAAATTGTAAAAAATCACGAGTTAAAAAATCTTTATTTATTAAAGCAAGGGCCTTTATAAGATCAACTAAAGATGATACACTATTTGATATTTATGAGATTCCAATTAAAAAAGATATGATTTTATCAATAATTATTTCAAAATAATAAAGCAAATTTTAAGATATTTTTTAGAAGAAAAATGCTAATATATTATCAAAGCATTGACCATATAATTGTACCATAGATCTTCAGGAAGGAATGCAACCACCTTTTGGTCCAATTTATAACATTTTTCAAAATGAGATTTCAGTATTAAAGAATTATAATAATAAAAATCTTACTAAGAATTTTATCAGACATTCAAAATCTCTACCAAATGCATTTATATTCTTTGTGAAGAAAAAAGATAGTTCCTTATAAATGTGCATTAATTATTGGAGATTGAATAAGATAACGATGAAGAATTGCTATCCACTATTATTAATCTCAAGACTTTTAGAACAACTTGGCCTAGGCAAGATTTATATTAAAATAGATCTTTGTAGAGTATACAACTTAGTATGGATCAAGGAGGGAGATGAATAAAAGATTGCATTTTGGACAAGGTATAGTTATTTTGAATATAATGTCATGCCTTTTAGATTATTGAATGCACCCAATATCTTTTAGCATTTAATTAATGATATCTTTTGAGAGCATTTAAATAAATTTATAGTGATCTATCTTAATGATATCTTGATCTACTCAAAAAATTTGGAGGAATATGAGGAGCATATAAAATTAAAAATTACAAAAGCTATGAGATGTAGATCTATATGTTAATTAAAAAAATATATATATTTCATCAATCAAAAATGGAATTTTTAAGATACATCATATCTATTGAAGGTTTGATGATAGATCCTAAGAAGATATAGGTGGTCATGCAGTGGGCCATTCCAAAGATTGTAAAAGATGTACAATGCTTTCTTAGATTTGTCAACTTCTATTAAATCTTCATCAAAAATTATTCTCAAATTGTTGTTCTTCTTACTTGATTAACATGCAAAGACAAGTTAGAATAGAGGCCTCAAGTGGAGAAGATATTCCAAGATCTCAAGACAATATTCACCATAGCTTTAATCTTGGTATATCTAGATTTTACAAAAATATTTTATATGGAGATTGATATTTCAAATTTTGTACTAGAGGTTGTATTTTTACAAATGGATATAGATGGTAAATTCCATCTTGTTGTATTTTATTTTCAAAAGTTTTTTATTGCCAAAATTAATTATGAAATCTATAATAAAAAATTCTTTGCTATTATAGATTCTTTTCAAGAATGGCATCATTTTCTTGAAGGAATAATATATCTTGTAAATATATATATATATAAACTATAAGAACCTAAAATATTTTATATCAGCTTGGATTCTTAATCGCCCTAAAGCTCAATGAAATGTCATTATCTTGATTTAATTTTGTTTTCATTTATCAACTTGAGAAGCAACAAGGATTATCTAATACTTTATCAAAGAGATTGTATCTTGTACTAAGTAGTAGAGAGGTAGCGTTTTATCAACAATATGCAATTTTATTAAAGCCAAAGCAATTTCACCTCTGTGCCACTATTATATCGGCATCTATTGATTCTAATTTCTTAAATGAGATGCATGTTGCAACCACTAATGATACTTTGGCCTTTGATATCAAGCATTGTCTTAATAAAAATACTGACAAGTTTAAGCTTGAAGAAGACTTTTTATATTTTGAAAAATATTTGTATATCCCAAAAAGACCAATATAACTACGCATTCTTCAATCTTGCCATGACTTTTTAACTATAGATCAATTTTGATTTAATAAGACCTTGGAACTTATTTTCCAAGATTTTTAATGGCTTCAAATGTAAAAGGTTGTAAAGGACTTTGTACTCTCTTGTGACATCTATTCAAGGTCCAAGAATCCTTGACATCATTCTTATAGATTCTTACAGGCCTTGTTTATTTTAAAATGGTCATGGTCTTCTACCTTCATAGATTTTATCATGAATTTACTACCATGCAATTTATTAGAAATTATCTTTGTGGTGGTTGATTGATTCACAAAGATGGCTTATTTTTTTCTTTGTAACAAGATTACTTCTAATGAAGAAATGACAAGGCTCTTTCTTGAGAATATATATATATATATATATATATATATATATATCATGGCCTATCAAATGATATCATATCTAAATAAGGATTCCAATTTGTAATTAAATTTTGAAGATGCCTTTTCAAAATATTGAAGGTGGACAATAAACTTTCTTTAGTTTTTTATTTTCAAATTAATGGCCAAATAAAACAAGTTAATTAAGTTTTGAAATAATATTTATGATGTAGCATCAACTATCAATAAGATGACTGGATCTTGTATCTACCATTAGCAAAGTTTACATATAATAATGTTGTTCATGCATCAATTCAATAAATACCATTTTATTCCAACTATAGATATTACTTAAAATTAAATTTATAGAATATATTAAAGAATAATAATTTAATAGCCAAAAGATTTATAAAGTATTTGTTGCAACATCAAACAACCTTGAAGTTTTAATTATAAGTAGCTCAAAAGGTATATAAGGCATTTAAGAACTAACTACTTGCTCTTTATATTACAAATAAAATATGGTTTTTTTGACAGAACATCAAGATTAAGCATCCATACAATAAGTTGGATTATCAGAGGTTAGAATCATTTTTCATCTAAAAGCAATTTAATCCAATGGCATATTGCTTGAAACTACCATCTTCTATGAAGATACATCCAATTTTACATACTTCTCTTTTGAAGTCTTATAGAAAGTTACATATTTTAGAAAGAATATAATAATTGCTTACTAATATTAAAATCAAAAATTATGAAGAATACAAGGTCGAAAAGGTGTTTGATTCATAGCAAAGATGGAATAAATTGGAATATCTTGTTCATTGGCATGGCTATGATATCAATGAACATACATGAGAACCAATCAAAAATCTTGCCAATGTGCCTCAAAAGGTATAAGAATTTTATTGACTCTATTCCTATAAATCCAAACATGTTTGATAATAACTCCTTGATAAAGATGAGATTCAAATAATACTTATAAGAAGGGGAGAGTCAAACCAAAGCTTTTATCAATATGTAGTCATTTGTTCTAAGAAAAAATAGAATTATAAAAATAAATCAGTCACCATATCAATCTATCAAATATTGAAAGATTTAACAAAATAAGATTCAAAAGATTTATTTGCTATACAAGCTTTGAAAAAATTAATGTAGTTTTTACAACCTTCAATTGAGCAAAGTGAGGATGATATATTTTTGCACCAAATATGACCATGGTTGGAGCCATTAGGAGCCACATCCAACCATACAAGTTTCAATTCTAATGCTTAAGCTTTGATGATATTACTTGAGTTTGGAAAGGTGAATCTTTTTATTCTTGAGATTTTATTTGAAGGATGTTTTGAAGGCTGCAATAAAGATCAGATCCTTCGATGGGATGTTTCAAGAAGGAAGATATTAATTTAGAGCCATAGGTAACTTTTTTGAGGATCAATTAAACCTATTGTTTAAAAACAAAGAACAAATTATATAGCTTCATTAGTACAACGTATTCTCAACTTTTTATGTATATAAAAAGATTTCTAAAGGAATGAGCTCCTTTAAGAACTTGATACTAGAAAAGGAGATGGTGATAGGGACATATACTTCAAAAAATCATAGAACCTTCTAAAACATTCTAGTAGTTTCTTAGTTGGTGAAAGTAGCTTAAAAAGCTTTGTAATTAATGGAAGAAACTTAAGAAGCTTCTAAATTGGTAGATAGAATTTAAAAAACTTTCAAATTGGTAGAAGCTACTCAAGAAGCTTCTTCATTTGATGGAAGCCGCTCAAGTAGCTTCCTAGAGAAGGATATATATTAGAGTGAAGATTGAAAAATTCTTCAATTTCAAGAATGCATCTCTTAAAGTTCTAGTTTATTTTTCTTGATATTATTTGTATATTCATCTAGATAATTCAAATCTTTGTTGATTTCTTTTAAAAACTTCTTGTTAATTCAAATCTCATATGTTAGATTCTTGTGCCATTGATATTTTCAAACCTTTAAATGCTACTTTTGTATCTTTATTTTATTTTAATTTATCTTTAAAATTTAATTATATAAATAAAATAGCTACTTAAGAGAATTTTTTAATAAATATTTAATAATAATTTATAAATCTTAAAAAGTATTAGATATCACATATGACTTTTTAAGATTGTCTAATTTATAGTAGTTTATATATTCTTAGAATCCATTTGTAAATCATTATTTGAAATGATATTTTTTCAAAATTCTATTTGAATTGTATGAAATATACATTTCTCTATGCCAACATATAATCTAACATCTTTCAATTTTTCTAGTACAAGGCAAAAATATTATTTATAATCTTTTATATTTTTGGATTAAATAAGAATATTGTCCAAATAACATACAACAAAATTATCTAAAACTTCACAAAATATATCATTTATCAAATGCTAGAAAATAGTTGAAGTATTTATAAGTCCAAAAAATAAGATATTATATTCAATATAACCATATCTAATTTAAAATATAATCTTCTATTTATCTCTTTTTTTATAATATATCAAATTATAGGTTCTTGGTAGATCTATCTTAGCATAAATTTTAACTTCATTTAATTGATCTAAAAGTCTCAATATAAAAATTAAGGATATAATTTTTTGATAGTCAATTTGTTGAGTTCAAAATAATCTATACACATTTATATAGATCTATCATTTTTCTTTACAAAGTAGATTGGCACACTTGCAAGAAATTTTTAATGTTAGATAAAATTATTTGTAAGTTTTTTTATCAATATATTTTTTCAAAATAGCAAGTTTATTTTGCAACAATCTTCATATGATTGAAGATTTGATATTGTATAAATAAGAATTGAAATCTCCTTCTTTTAAAACTTGTATGAATATCTTAGTTCTAACAAATAAAAGTTGAGATGGTTTGTTGGCATTTAGACTAAATATTAAAGTGATTTTTTATAATTTCTAATTAATATCAAGATTATATAATTTAGATCAATAAAGGCCAAATACCAATGGATTTAAAAGATATTGAATAATGTTGAAGATAAGGTTGGATATTTAATCTCTTAATATGGCTTTTAATAGCTTAATTTTTTTTTCGTAACACATATAAGGACGAATTATCTATAATTTGTTCAAGCTCATTTGAATCTTTTTGGACATGCATGGCATAAGACTTGATACATGTGTCCCAATTTATTATCACAAAATCTTAGTATGTACAACAACTATTAAATAAAACTTAAGAACTTGATTCAATTTTTTTTTTATAGCCTCAAATTTGAAAAGATATCAAAATATTTTTTCAATCTTGCAATATTTGTTTTTAAGCAAAGATTCTACACCATAAACCATGTGGACTTCTTCAATCTCTATCTATTCTAAAGCAATTTTAATCATCAATTTCAATGGACTTTCTTACAAATCTTTTAATCTTAAATTCTTATAATTTTATTTTTATAATGGTAGATTGTTTAATCAAAATGGCATAATTTATATCATATAAAAGAGACATTTTATTCAATAATAATTTGTACCAATCATAAAAATCTTAATTTTTTATATCAATATGTGTCTTTAATTATAACCAAGTCTGTTGGAATATATCTTTGTTATAATTTGTACTAAATATTATATATCATCTTAAAAAATAACAAAGCTTGATAGATGTCTTCTTTAGATATTTTTATCTTACTCCAAAAGCTAAAAATATTACTTACCATCAACAATGGACAATCCTTTTGAAACTAAAGCAATTGCATCTTTGAGCCATTAAATCAACAATTTTGATTGACATTAATTTTTTTTAATAAAGTTTGTTCAAATATGTCAACAAATCTTCTTATTCTTTATATTAAAAATAATCTTTATGGTGACTCTACCAAATTTGATTATAAAGACAACCTCCTTTATTATGAAAGATGTTTACAATTTTTAAAAAGGCCAAATATAATTATGTGACCTTCAAGCATAATGTGGCTTTCCAATAATATGGCATATTAGATATAATAAAACTTTAGAAATTAATTCAAGAGAGTTTTTATAGCCTCAATTTTGGAAAGATATCAAAATATTTTTTTCAATCTCGTAATATTTTTTCTTAAAATATCGATTTTAATATAAGATAAAATAAAATACATGTAGAATATATGATGAATCTTTATTAATTGTGGTAGTTATAATCAATATATATCTTAATTAATTTATTTTTGGATAATAAATGGACCAAATTTTTGATAATCCAACTTGTCACAAAGTCAATTGGTTTTGATATTATAATAGAGTAATCATATTTTATCACCTGCTTTAATTGGAAATTATTCAAATGAATCTACTTTTGGTATTGTTAAGTTTAGAACTTTGACATTATCTATTAAGCCATATTAAAACTAATTGATAAGAGCCTTATTTTTTTTTATCCATATTCTAAGCAAGTTGGAATTTGATAATATAGATAATAGTTAAATATGAGTCTTATTGCAAAGATTGGAGCTTTATAGTTTTATCCAAAAAAAATTCAATTTATAAAAATGCACATAGGTATTTAAATATATAAAGCATGACTATTACTCATATCCAAGATCTTGACAAATGATATCCAACAATCTAACTAATCAAGTCTAATATAATATTACAATGCCATACAATGCAAATGGATTGGAAAAACAAACCTAAAAAAGACCTAATATTTATATGCATAAACTTTTGGATTTGATTTCCATTCTCCAATGTATCCTTTTAAAGATGTCAATATGTACTTTGGAAGAAACATCACTGAGTATGTCAAAACGAAAAATGCACCCAACCTTGAAAATACTTCTGGCATTGCCATACACAGCTAGAGCCCTAACAGAGAGGAAGTGGAAGGTGGAGCTGAAGTGTAACACGCTCTCAAATCTGATTCCCAATCTGATGCAGTGCTTTCACGTCCCCCATTGTCTCTCACTTCACTTGGTATTGGTAATGCTGACCTTCCAGTAGCCAGATCCCAGGATTTGCTTTAACTCACGGCGGCCTTGCCAGGGGTTGCTGCAACCATTTCAACGTCGCATGCTGGACAACCAAGAGCAATCGGATTCGTGGAGCGGGCGGTTTCTAGCCCTGATGTTTGCACGAACCCACCCATCCTCGTCCGAATCCGGCTGCCCACCTACATGATCCATTCCTGCATTTTAGACCGTCGTTGCACAAAGCTTGGGGGCTCTCAACTCACGTCGGTCTCCGCCACAGGTTTGTCACGCGGTATCAGTTGCATTTGGAACAGGCGCACGATTGCATCACTGCATTCCAGGATCGCTGCAAGCGTCGACATCCTTCCGGGCTTCCCGACGACCCCCGCTCATGCGTGCGTTGCGTCACGGTTCGCCAATTCGCTATCCGATCAGTGCAAGATACCGGAGAACTTGCATGTGGCAAGAAGGATAACCCACAGCCGGGGCACGAGGCAAGGCATCCGGATTGAGCTGTGGCTGCCTGGACCAAGCTTTTGATTCCACCCACACGCCGGCTGATGAAAGTCTGAGGCACGCAGGTCCTCATAGGGCTGATCAGCACGCCCATGACAATGCTGTTCATCTTCACCCTCAGCGTCAAACCAAACCCACCCTCGCCCCACCGCTCCGACAACCCCACGACCCCGCACCAACGACTAACGACTGAGCAATGAGCGGTGAGCGGTGCCAAGTGTTCTGAGAACGGCGTCCGGTGCACCCGAACGAACGCGTGCATTCCGGTGTGGATGTAGGGATTTTATTAATCAAAAAAGCCAGTTACAACGCTTACATCGCCCTCGCAGGGCTACATGTTTCGCTAGCACTCGCTGAATCTCCTATACACGTACCCTCTCTCACACTTACGCCCGCCTCCTGTCAGTGGTTCTGGTTCACCCAATTCACCCGCAGGAGCGCCGTGCGCGCGGGTCGGCGCACAGAAGTGCTCAAACCCATGCTCCAACGCTCATTTAAAGGGGCACCTGCAAGGCGCACAGGTTTACGGGTCCTACCACGCCGCCCACCTTCAAGGTAACCGAGATGCCCTCACAGTTTCCGTCGTAGCTGAGGATAGCTTCCAACAAGGCCCCGACCGCGTTCAATAGGCCGCCGAGGAGCTGCTGGACCAAGCCCTTGACCTCGTAGAGTTTCACCACGCCGTTTACCACAACCTTGATCCTAATTGTAAGCAAGTGGTTAGGTTCGAGCACGAGGTTGACCTGCAAGGGTTTGCCATTTAGTATGACCGCCAAGTCATTTATGTACAGATCGGTCACCCCCACATTATCGACAACCTTGATAATATTCGGTACGGCGGCCTGGGCGCCAGGAGCACAAGTCACCGCCAGCAGGGACGCCAGCAGCAGCATCGCCAGGGCAGAAATCTTTCCGAAGGCAGCCATCACGGACGTGGAAATGCGGATCGCTCAGGAGTGTATTGGGCAATCACCGTGATAAAACCGCCACAACTGAATGTGTGAGTGGACCAGCTGACAGTGCCGAACGCGATAGAGGGAATGGACGCTTGAGGATGAGTGTGAAGATCTGCACCAGCACAGGGTGCTTATATGCCCTTCCCAGCTGCCACCCGGCCGGGCGATCCGGGGCGTGATCGATCATCTGCATGCAGACGTGCCATCGCATGAGGTCCAAGCACTTCAAGCAACACCGCTGTAGCAGCGTGTCATCGTACAGTGACGATGTCTGTGCTGTTTGTGCGCATCGGTGATGGGCGCACTCCGTGTTAGCACTGCATTGTATGTTCTACGACAGACTTGTTAAATTGGATGACTTGGCATAAAGGAGTAGCAAATTAATGAATGGCGAGCGAAAGTAAAATCCAACAATTTCACAACTTTGTTAGATGTGGACACCGCTGTCTCCCAAACCAATCTACTGCAGACGCGTGGTTGCAGTACATACTGAGACTGCGTGGTAACGAACTGGGGCGCATGCGTCAAGTCTTGCACCACGCACGTCCCAGAAGACTCAGTTGAGCTTGGCCGAACTACGGATGATCCGTCGTTGCCTGGAGAGGTTGCCGGAATCCCTCCGACCGTCCCCGACGTGCTTGAGTTCATCGTCATCGCGCTTTTATCACGTTACATTCTCGAAGCCCAGAGCAGCCGTTGCTACAGACTATGTCTTTTGTTTCTGCAATGGACAGTAAAAGGGGGGTTGGGTCCTATGTTATTAAGTAGTGCAGAAAGTTTTTTTGTTTTTTTGTTTTACTTATTCAATAATCTCATATTATTAATTTTGCAAAACTATAGCAAGGCTTTTGAGTTGCTTTTTAGTTAAATTATTACAATAGATTTATTATCAATATTAAAAACTTTTTGTACCTAAAAATTACAATTTATAAATAATTATGTTTGAAAAATCACTATTTATTTATGAAACATTGCAAGTTGTTTGTGCTTGATAGTAACATAGTTTTATTTAGATCAAGATATTAATTTAGAGGTACAAAAATAGATAATTATGTCATATTTGTTTGATTTTAGAAATAATCATATTGATTGTATTATTGGACTTTTTTGTACAAACCTTATAGAACAAAAACATGTATAATTAAAACCTACATAAAAGCTTATATGTTTATAGATTCTTTAAATGTAGTATCATATTGATGTTGATATTATATGATATATATATATATATATATATATATATTCTATTTTGTGTTAATATATTCTTTTCAAAGGAATGCAACCTCTTCTTGACCCAATTTATAATCTTTTTGAAAATGAGCTTTTAGCGTTGAAGGATTGTATTGAATTAAATCTTATAAAGAACTTCATCAGATATTCAAAATCTCTAGTAGGTGCACCTATACTCTTTATAAAGAAGAAGGATGGTTCTTTACATATGTGTGTTGATTATGGAGAATTGAATAAGATAATGGTGAAGAATTATTATCCACTTTCGTTAATTTCAAAATTTTTGAAACAATTTGACTAAGCCAAGATCTATACTAATATAGATCTTTGTAGTGTATACAACTTGGTATGGATCAAGGAGGGAGACAAATGGAAGACATCATTTTGGACAAGGTATGGACATTTCAAATATAATGTCATATCTTTTGGAGTAACAAATGCACTTGCTATCTTTCAGTATTCGATGCATTTTCATGTTGTCGTGGTAGAGAGAACTTGCTTCAAGAAAGCACTGGATTTTTGGCTGCCACTAGATATTCAACCAAGATCTAAGTATAAAAAAGCTCTCAACTCTATTTAAAAGATTTTCTCTTAGGGCTATTATATCCAATACATAAGTTTTATTTTGTTAAAGCACTCAAAGCATAACAAATACTTTAAAACCCTCATTCACCTGTAAGAAGGGAATTTTTTTTGAACTTCAATAATCCATAATTTTTAATCCAATTATCCAAATCTACTTCAAATTTGTATGAAGTATTGATGTATTTTTCACAACTATCACCACAAATTGCAACCATTGATTCATTACCAATCTTTAGATATCGTCAAATTCTTAGCAGTAGCTCTAAACCCTTCTTTACAAATACCTCTATACTAAATTCTTCATATCTCACAATCTTAAAGTCGAAATGCTATGAAACTTTGATGTATAGCTTTTTAACATAATAATACACCTTTTAAAAAAGTTTGAGACAAAAACTCGTTCAAAAATTCAAGATATGGCAAACCCCATCTTTATCAACAAAACAACCTACTTACTACTTTGGAATTTGATCTACTGTCTTTGACTTCCAATATTTTGTTCTTTAAAAGTCCAAATGTAATAATTCTTCTACATTAGGTGTAGAACTTGAAATCGCCTTTCTAGGTGCACTTCCCAATGTTTAAGAGCTTTCATGCAACTTCTCCAATCCTCAAAAGAGCGGCAGTAGGTACAATTTGTACACCTTAATTTAAAGCGCCTACTTCTTCCTCATTAAAACTCCAAAGCCCTCCATTTTTTATACCAAAATTGTAGTCCAAAAAATAAGCTTTTTAATCCTAGTCTTTAATTTTCAAATAGCTTCTTTGAAGTCACACAAACTATTATTAATATTGTAGGCAACCTCCTCAAAGCCTATTCGGCATGACCATTGACCAATAGGATTGAAGAACTTCACCCCTTATCTTCATTCATCCTCACTTTGTCTTCATCTTTCCAAATAGGCCTCTTAGTAGTTTAATTCTTCTTCTTTGGACTCCAATTCCCTCTCAAGGCTTTATATTAAATATTTAAGTTCTATATAATATAAAAGCCATAATCAAACTAAGTAAAAATCTAAAATAAATTTTCTTATACCAACCCCTTTTAATTTATTTTACAATTCATTCTAATACATATCTAAATTTTTAAATACATTATATATTTTGAGTGTATATTACGTACTATGAACAAATATAGGACAACAACGCTTGAAGTTAGCCTTCCAATCTTAATCATCCATTTCCAAATGATCCAATGTCTTGCCCTTATTGGCGATTTTTGTACTTGGAGGTCTGATTTCAATCCTATCCCATATACGGTCAAACATCAGGTATCAAGTCAACTTATTTTAAATTTTTTTAAGCTTGATCCTATTTTGAACTTAATTCTAGTATCAATCATATTAACTATTTATCTCCTCTATCCTATTTTTATTAACTTATGGTTTTTTAAAAGTAGTGAAAGAGTTTCTACAACCTAGAAGAAAAATTTAACAACTAACTTTTATCTATTAGCTATTAAAACAAGAAAATAATCAAAGAGGCTTTCATAAACTTTTTTTTAAATATCTTGAGTTCCTATTGAACCAACATAATTGAATACTAAGTAGAAATAATTCTTATTTATATTTTTCACCACATAAACATGTTACAATATAACAGCAAACTCCATAAATCAAGCTTCAAGTGATATCCATAGTTGGAATAAAATGGTGTTTATTGACTTGAGGTATGAATAATATGAATATATACAAACTTTATTAATAGTAGATATAAGATATAATTGTCTTAATGATAGTTGATGTTGTATTGTAAATACTACTCTGAAATTTAGTCAACTTATTTTATTTGGCTATCAATTTGAAGATGGAAAGCCAAAAAAATTTTAATATCTATTTTTAAAATTTTAAAAAGATATTTTTAAAACTTAGATTTGAATTGAGATCCTCAATCAAATATGATATGATCCGATAGGCCATGATATTGATATATATTGTCAAGAAACAGCCTTATTGTTTCTTCATTAAAAACAATCTTTTTATAAGAAATAAAATGAACCATCTTTATAAATCAATCATCTACTACAAGGATATTATCAAATAAATTAGATGGTGGTAGATTTGTAATGAAATCCATCAAGATAATAGACCATGACCATTTTAAAACATGCAAGGATTGTAAGAGTCCATAAAGATGATGTCAAAGATTCTTGGACCTTGAACAGATATTATAAGAGAACACAAAGTCCTTCACAGCCTTCTACATTTGAGGCCACCAAAAATCTCAAGAAATAAATTTTAAGGTGTTGTTAAATCCAAAGTGTTTTGCAGTTGAAAAGTCATAGCGAGATTGAAGAACATATAGTCATGTCGGTCCTTCTAGGATATACAAACGTTCTTTAAAGTATAGAAGATCTTTTTCAAGCTTAAACTTGTCAATAACTTTATTGAAGTGGCACTTAATGATAAAGGTCAAAGCATCATTAGCGGTTGTAATATGCACCTCAACAAAGAAATTAGAATCAATAGGTGCCAATGTAATAGTGGCACAAAAGCAAAATTGCTCTTGCTTCAATAAAGTTGCATATTGTTGATTGAATGTTGCCTCTCTTGTCTTTGTTACAAGATATGATCTTTTTGATAAAGCATTGGACAATCTTTGTTGCTTCCTAGATCGATAAGTGATAACAATGTTAAATCAAAATAATGACATATTCCATCAAGCTTTACAACAATTAAAAATCTAAGTTGACATAAATATTTCAAATTCTTATGATCTATATATACAATCACAGGATTTATTATTCCTTTAAGAAAATGATGCTATTCTTTAAAAGAATCCACAATAGCAATAAGTTCTTTATTTTAAATTTTATAATTAATTTTGACAATAGAAATTTATTGAAAATAAAATATAATAAAATGGAGTTTATTGTATATACCCATTTGTGAAAGTATGGCCTCTAGTACAAAATCCAAAGCATTGCTTTCCATATAAAATACTTTTATAAAATTTAGATGTACCAAAATTAGAGTTGTAATAAATGCCGTCTTGAGATCTTAGAATGCCTTCTCTACTTGAGGCTCCCATTCCAACTTATCTTTGTATATCAATCAAATAAGAAGGGCAGCAATTTAAAGTAATTTTTGATGAAGATCCAATAGAAGTTAATAAAGCCAAGAAAATATTGTATGTCTCTTATAATCTTCAAAATGGTCTATTACATAACCGCCTCCATCTTCTTGGGATCTATCATCAAACCCTCAATAGATACAATATATCCCAAAAATTCTATCTTTATTTGATGAAATATACATTTCTCTAGTTTCACATACAAATCTCCATCTTGCAATTTTTGTAATACCAACTTGATATCCCGCTTGTGTTCTTCCAGAGTTTTTGAATAGATCAAGATGCCATCAAGATAGATCGCCACAAACTTGTTTGGATATTCTCAAAAGATATCATTCAAAAGATATCATTCATCAAATGCTGAAAGATAGCAAGTGCATTTGTTACTCCAAAAGATATGACATTATATTTGAAATGTCCATACCTTGTCCAAAATGATGTCTTCCATTTGTCTCCCTCCTTGATCCGTACCAAGTTGTATACACTACAAAGATCTATATTAGTATAGATCTTGGCTTGGTCAAATTGTTTCAAAAATTTTGAAATTAACGAAAGTGGATAATAATTCTTCACCATTATCTTATTCAATTCTCCATAATCAACACACATATGTAAAGAACCATCCTTCTTTTTCATAAAGAGTATAGGTGCACCTACTAGAGATTTTGAATATCTGATGAAGTTCTTTACAAGATTTAATTCAATACAATCCTTCAACGCTAAAAGCTCATTTTCAAAAAGATTATAAATTGGGTCAAGAAGAGGTTGCATTCCTTTGAAAAGAATATATTAACACAAAATAGAATATATATATATATATATATATATATATCATATAATATCAACATCAATATGATACTACATTTAAAGAATCTATAAACATATAAGCTTTTATGTAGGTTTTAATTATACATGTTTTTGTTCTATAAGGTTTGTACAAAAAAGTCCAATAATACAATC
>JAWRVF010001895.1:0-35252 GCA_036785485.1 Physcomitrellopsis africana | reverse complement strand
TATTAGATACCAATCCTATACTTATTTACTTAAAGATGGATTTTTATGGAAGAGGCCTAAAAAGGGTGATAAAATTCCATTGAGGGTGGTAGGAGATCTTGAGACCAAGAATAAAGTTTTGAAAGAATTTCATGATACACTCTGGGCACGACATAGAGGAGTTTGGGCCACTTATATCAAGATCAAAGAGAGATATTGGTGGAAGGGCTTGTACAAAGATGTTGAAGATTTTGTGAGTTTACGCATAGAGTGTCAGCTACAATCTAAGGTCAGACATAGAGATGGGCTACATCCTACTTATCTACTTGCTATACATTTTCAATGTGTGATTGATTTGGTAGCTATGCCATCAAGACTTTGGGGCATGAAATATTTGGTTCTGATAAGAGAAGAATTATCAAATTATGTTGAAGGGAGAGCATTGAGAACGAAGACTACAGAAGCAATATGTAAGTTTATATTAGAAGATATTTTTAGCAGATATGGAAGCATTGGAAGGATGAGAGCTAATAGAGAAGAATTGGATACTATTGAAGCAAGAAAATTCTTTAGCAGGTATGGAGTTTAGTTAAAGTTGACTAGTTCTTATAATCGTGAAGCTAATGGAAAGAGTGAGAGGGATCACCCTCCTATCATTTATGCATTGATCAAGGTATGTAAAGATAAGCCAATTCAATGGCCTAAGCTACTTCCATTTGCTTTATGGACTGATAAGACTACTCATAGTACTATCACTAGTTATATGCCCATAGAGTTGATGTTAGGACAAAAGCCTATGATGCCTGCTAAAGAAATATATCCTACATGAATGTTTTTATCTTGGAAAGATGGCATTGATAGAAAAAAATTATTAGAGCTCCGGATAGAACACTTGGGAAGATTACCTGAGGACCTACAGATTGCATCTGAAAGGTTAAAAGAGGCAAGGTTAAAAAATAAAGAAAGGTTTGATAAGACTCATAGATTAAGGCCTAAGCCTATAGAAGTTGGAGATTGGATTCTAGTTTATGATAGTAATTTAGAACATCAACATAGTACTGAAAGAAAATTTGCAAAAAAATGGTTTGGTCCATATGTGGTAGTCACGGTCCATGATAATGCCACATATTCTTTACGCAAGCTAGATGGAGCTATCATTAGAATCCCAATAGTCCGAAAGAGGGTCAAGACTTTCAAGAGAAGAGATGGAAAATTCACGATAGAAGACCTTGAATAAATTTCACCTCACTACTTAGAAGAAAGACATGAAGTAGAAGAATCTATAGAAGATTCAGACCTCTTTCAAGAAGATGAATAGAGGTAATACGTGGCACATACCAAAGGATGTGCAAGTTTGGAAGGGGTGGAT
Source organism: Physcomitrellopsis africana (assembly GCA_036785485.1). Lineage (NCBI taxonomy): Eukaryota > Viridiplantae > Streptophyta > Bryopsida > Funariales > Funariaceae > Physcomitrellopsis > Physcomitrellopsis africana. Next base: position 33,904 of record JAWRVF010001895.1, on the reverse strand, counting down.
GTCGTACTATAATTGCTTACAATATATAAATTCCACTCAAAATGCATAATATGTTTTTAAGTTTAGATTAATAAAATAAATTAAAAGGAGTTGTTGTAAGAAAATTTATTTTAGATTTTTACTTAGTTTGGTTATGGCTTTTAAATTATATAGAACCTAAATATTTAGTATAAAGCCTTGAGAGGCAATTGGGATCCAAAGAAGAAGAATTAAATTACTAAGAGGCCTATTTGGAAGGATGAAAACCAAGTGAAGATGGAATAGAAGGAATAAAGAATAGAAAGTTCTTCATTCTTTTTGATCTACAGTTTCATCTCCCAATAGGCTTCGTAGCGGATTCTTACCCAGCAGAACAAGGATTTAGTATTTAAGAAAATAATTTGAAAAGTAAAGACTAGGTTAGAACCTAAAATGTACAAAACGCATTTGAATTGTAAAGTGATTATCCAGAGAATTTTTTATAAAGGGAGGCAGTAGCTTATGATTGGATGTTAAATTGTCTCTTCATCCCACTCTTTTGAGGATTGAGTTGTATGAGAGCTTTGCAGAATGCAGGTCAAGCTAGAGAGGTGATTTCAAGCTCGCTGATGTGGAAAAATTTACAATAGAGTTCAGAAAAGAGATATTGAGGTCAAAGATAGCAGTTTGATTTCCAAGTAGTAGTGGTTTTGTTATAGGGGTTTTGCCATATCTTGAGTTTTTGGACGAATTTTTGTTTAAACATTTCCAAGAAGGTGAATCTTTGTGCTAAGAAGCTATATATCAAAGTCTCTTAGCATTTGGACATTGGATTTGTGAGATATGAAGGATTTAGTACATAGATATTTGTAAACAAGGATTTAAAGCTACCATTATGGTTTTCATGATATCCAAAGATTGATAAAGAATTGATAGTTGAAATTTGTTGTGCTAGTTGTTAAAAGCACATTAGTACTTTATGAAAAAATTTAGTAGATTTGAATAGTTAGATTAAGAGTTATAGGTTAATGAAGTTTGGAAAAAATTTCCCTCCTACGGATGAATGAGGGTTTAGAGTATTTTGATATAGTTGAGTGTTTTTGTAAAATAAGACTTATGTATTGGGTGTGGTAGCCTTAAAAGAAAAACTTTTGTAAAATTTTGAGGATTTTATTATTTTGGATGTTGATTGAATATTTAGTTGCAGCTACAAGCTCAACGCTTTCTTGAGGTAGATTCTCTCTACCATGACAGTATTGGTGCTTCCACTAAGAGAGCCTTGATAGTACATCCGTAGTGAACCATCCTTCTTCTTCACAAATAAGATTGGTGCCCCAACTAGCAACTTTGAATGACAAATGAAGTTCTTAGCTGGGTTCTCGTCAATATATTTTCACAACTCAATCAATCTGTCTGTGATAGGTTGTAGATTGGGCTAAAAGGCAGTTATGCTCCTTCTTATAATTCTATGGCACAATTGTATGGTCAGTGTTACAGTAGCATGTCAGCATTCTTCTTTTTTAACACGTCTTGAAAATCCTTGTATTGTTCCAGTATACCTGCTGTTGAAATCTGCTCTCTACTAGTTGAAGTCGCATAAATGACCAATGGTGTGCCTTCCTTGCACAATCTTTTAAAAATTCTTGCTCCAATAAATAAGGACTTTTTTAATTTGAGGTCTTTTTCCAGGCTTGTCCTTAGGTTGTTCTATGGAAAATGTTATCCTTTGTAGCCTCCAATCTATGGATAGATTATATTTTTTCAACCAAGAAAGATCAAGAATAATAGGGTTTGATGGAGTACTAATAATGTTGAAAATAATATAACTACTATGGTCTTTAAATGTCACCTCTATAGGTTTTGATTCATAGGTGATACTACCAAACAATAAAGGTCATCCATCTATTACTTCTACGTGAACAGGCTTGAATTTCTGTACTAGGGGAATTTTATGACGCTTAACAAATTTTTGATCTAAGAAATAAGCAAATGCTCCTAAATCTAATAAGGCTAAGCTTTTTTATTTTCGAGGGCCAAAAGATAAAAGAATTATAAAATAACAGGCAAGTTAGTGAAAGAAGAACACAGTACGATTTGTCCAGCATGGTTCCTATTGTATTAAGCATCAAACAGTACCTTTAATCTTGATCGCATCTAACATAGGATAGCTTCTATTAACTCCTTTGACTCAGGCGCCATAATCTATAATCTAAGCCTTCTCATCTGTTTGCTTCTTTTCTATTACGGGATAAGAGATTTGACATTACATCAATCTATATCCTCATCCTCCGATTGTAAATTTAGGCTACTTGCCAATATAGTTGCACCGTGATCACTTGTATATTGTCTAGAGCATTGCGCTTGGCGACGCTGAAATAGGCGGTTATCATACTTCACAACTTGGCTAATGGCTTTGTTGAGCATTCGTGGATCAGGAAGAAATAACAACAAATCCTTCACCTCATTCCTTAGATTCTAATAGAATTGACTCATCAATGCTTCTTCGTCCCAATTAATATTACATGCTAATTGCTTGAAATTCGATGCATAGACTGATATAGAGCAAGTCTTTTGTTGTAGCGATCGAATTTTTGTTGTAGCCCATTAAGCCTTGTCATGCTCGCCAAATGCTTCTACAAATGCCTCCAAAAAAGTCTCAAAGTTGTTTAAAATTGATGATCCTTTTTCAAACAGAGGAGCAAACCATGATAGACCTTGTCTTGTAAGTAAAGTTCCAATCAGTCCAACGCGTGACTCCTTTTTCAGATAACATTTGGATTGTAGAGCTGTTATCAACTTGATTTGATTGACGAAACCTCAAAATTTAGAACGTATACCATCAAACTTGTTTGGAAAGCTAATTTGAGGCTCTTTTTGTTGTAGAAACAATGCTTTTCGTTGAACCACAGGTAAAGCTGCTTCTTCTCATGTAGAAGCTTGAGGCTGATGAAGCCCAGATTGTACTATTCCGGATGCTCCATCATTATGAAGTCTTGCAAAGACTCCTTCAATCACTATAGTTCTCTGTGATAACATTGTCATGGTGTGAGTCTTAGCCCTAAGAAACACTGGGTCTTTTGTGCCTCTAGTTTCTTAAGTGCAAGATGAGATTCATAAAGTTCATAAAATTAAAGAATTTACATAAAACTTACTTTATTAATCCTAACATATTCTACCTTTAGAAACCCACCCTCAAATTTGTCCATAAATCCTAGGATATCACATCAATTGAAGCAAAATTTGGATACAAAGTACTTAAAGAAGTAAGAAAGCAAACCCCATAATCCTTTTGATTATAGCTCATGTGGTTAGAGAGAACCATGTTGTCAAAGAAATCCCTCTATGCTGCCTTTGATTCTGGACCCCCTTTGCTTCACACCTTCATCGCTCCTCATTATCAAAATCCCAAGTATTGAAATTTGGTAGGCTTGTTTCTTCCTTTATGTTGTAAACATTCTTTAATTTTTGCTCCAAAATTCCTCTTTGAAATAGAGTTATAGACTCTACCCTTCTCCTTTAATTTTGTCTTCTAACAACTCTAGATCCGACTACAAATTTCCTCATAATTCTATAAACATAACTCCAATAGCAATCAATTTTTTACACAACTTAAAAGACTCATATATCTACAAATCCCAATAAATTTTACTCAAAATTCTACTCTGATTACAAAGATATGCTCCCCCAAACTTCATTGACTTGGAAATAGACCCCTATCCTTTTGAAAGAGCATAACATTTTTTTCATAAGACAAATGAGTATCAAACTTACTCTCATCTCTTCCTTAACTTGCTTAGATCATGTCTATCAAATTTCACACTCAAATTCGTTTCCTAACTCCATTCATACTTAAGAAAACCCACACATACATTCTACCCATACAAACCCTAATTCTGCTCTCACTCTATTTCTCTTTTCATCTACATCCGGTTACAATTTCACTCATAACCCTTTGCTCAGAGATCATATTGACTTAAGATTTTGATACAAAGTAGTAAACTCTATAAGGAACAAAACCCCAACAAAACTTGCCTCTAAAGTCCAAATGGTTCTCAAGAGCCGAGGCCCAAAATTTAGTAACTCTCACTACCCTAGTCTTAAACACTTGCAACTTTGACGACTCATATCTCCCTTGATATTTAACCAAAAGACATGAAAATTTTCCTATATGATTTTTATCTTGTCTGCTACAAACCTACAAAAAATTTCACTTAAAATCCTCTCTAAGCTTCTTCTACACACAAAAACGTGTACTGCCTATCAAAAAGAAACCATATCCCTCCAAAAGAACCCCCCCCTTCTTTCTTCTTCACGACCCCTTCTTGTCATCCCGGCCTGGTCTTCCTTCTTCTCTTGGTCAAAGAGACACCTCAGCCATGTCTTTTTACCTTTTCAATCTTTTCTTTTGGATTAATTTGAAGAAATCTCACTTTTTGAGGTAAATTTCTATTCTATCTTCTTACTACCATTTTTCTACCAACTTCTCTTCTAATTTCAGCCACAACATTTAAATTTAGATCTAAAATAGAAGAGAATAAAGGTAAAATAGATCTAAGATAAAATAGAAGAAAATCTAATAATTAAAGAATTAGAAATTAGAAGCCACAACACTTAGCATCAACAAGATTGCACACAAAGAAAAGTGTGGAATGAGATAACTTTTTTACTTATAGGTTGCTGTCCTAATAGACAACTTCCATTCATTCTCTCTTATATTCATCGAACCTACCATTAAGACATCCTTTTATAACTCACCTACCATCAAGACATTTCTTAGCATATTCTATATGCTCTTACCTATTCTCGAGGCTATTGTCCTTATGACTCATCCATAGGATAGTCCTTCCACATTCCAACACTCAACCTTTTGACCATTAGCAACTTATTCTATTATTATCTATTTTCCTTAATACTTCCACTTTGCTATTGGTCAAAGGCTTTTAAATCCAATGCCTATATATTATATCATGCCTATCCTTCTCTAATACTTTAATCAACAATTATATCTTCCATAGCATAATATGTCATATCAATTACTCCTATTTTAATCTTCTTCCTTATGAAGTAACATTGAATGGCCTTCAAAGCTGATCTTAATTAAATTCCTTCCATTGTAATATGACTGCTTGCTATATATTCCTTTCTGTATTGACAACCTTGTTATTATTGTTATTTTTTTTTTTTTAGTAGTCTATGAAATTGCTCCCACTCCAACAAAGAATATTTAAATCATTATTGACCTTCTATTATTTGCATGTCAAATAAGGTATTGCTTATCTTTATAAACAAATCCATATAAATGTCTTCTTCTAACTTTCCATTCAAGAAAGCCATTTTCATCTCCATTTGATTTATCTCTGAGTCTTTGAATCAATTGAAGCTTGATTTGATGAAAGTTGAATCAATTTCCATGTTTCATTATCCAAGAGAGATTTCTACTCTTCTTCCATGGCTTTTCCCACTTTATAGCATCTGTGGACTTCATTGCATCACATAATATCAATGAATCAGAAATAAGTGCAATATTAGCATGTTCTTTATATACTTGAGGAAAGATATGATTCTTCCACCATTCACCAAGTGGTTTTCTTTCTCTTAAAGGATATCTTCTTTCATTTGAAGATGAACATTCACCTTTCTCCATAACTTTCTTCTCTCTTATAACTTGTCTTTTCTCATTCAAAGGTATATATTCTTCATCATCATCATCATTATCATCATCATAATTTTTCATATCATCATTTTCTTCTAATTTGTTTTTACCAAGTGCTCACAAGTACTCTTATGTTCCAAAAACTCAACATCACAGCTTTTGATGATTTTGTTGCTATCCAAGCACATTAGCCTATATGCCTTGGTACCTTCACAATATCCTAAGAACACACATTTCGTTCCATTTGCATCAAGCTTAGACCTCATACAATTTGGTGTCTTTGCATATGCAATGTATCCAAAGGTTCTCAAATGTGAAATACAAGGTTGTCTCCCATTCCATGCTTCTTGAGGTGTCATTGATGCAAGAGCATTTGCTGGACACCTATTCCTCGTATATATTGCATTCACCACAACTTCCGCGCAAAATTCATAACCAAGAATTTGAATATGAAGAATGCTCTTTGCCATCTCTACAATGCTTTTATTTTCTCTTTCAACAATACCAAATTGTACAGTAGTTGTTTGTCTAGCAATTCCTTCATTCTTCAAATAAATATCAAATTTCTTAGACATATATTCACCACCATTGTCCATATGCAGCCCCTTGATCTTGCATTCACTTTATTTTTCAACAAGTGCTTTAAACTCCTTGAACTTCTACAAGTACTCACTTTTGGCTTTAAAAATGTAGATCCAAGTCTTTCTTGAAAAATCATCAACAAAAGTGAGGAAATACCTTGCTCTTCCAATACTTGTAGTCTTCATAGGTCCACATACATGAGAATGGACAATCTCCAATAACTTTGTAGCATGTATTACTACCCTACTTGGAAATGAAGCCCCTTGTTGTTTACCTTGTATGCATCCTTCATATTCAAGTTGTATTACATTTTGGCTTATTTTACCAAGATCCAAACCTCTTACCATAGACTTGAGTTCTATCATGCTCTTCATATTCAAATGACCAAGGCGGCGATGCCATGTATTCAACTTGGCTTCATTTGATGCAGCCACCTCCACTCCATTTACCTTCTTGCAATTGATATAGTACAAGTGTTCCTCTTTAGAGCCCTTAGCAATCATGTTTCCGCTCAATGTTTTCACAAAACATCCATTCATGTTGAATTGAACCATAAAACCTCCCATCACAAGTTTACTCACTGAAAGTAGATTTTGCTTCATTTTGGACTCATGGAGAACGTCTTTGATTCTTATCCTATTGGTTTGTCCATTCACAACCACCTCCACCATAATAGAGCCAATTCTAAGGGCTTCAAATGTGCTACTATCTTCCAAGACCACATTTGATGCTGGAATAGCCTTATAAGTATCAAATAAATACATATAAGGTGACATATGCTTAGAACAACCTAAATCCACAATCTATCTTGCCATGGCATCCATAGAGGTTTTGTTTATTGCCATGAATGTAAAATCTTCTCCTCCAAAGTTATCTTGCAACCTATTTGAATTCTTCTTGTGCATATTTTTGTCTTTGTAACAATTTCGAGCAAAATGTCCTACTTTGCCACAATTGAAGCAAGTTTTGACATTACCTCATTGATTTGAATAATTGCCCCTTCTTTGATATGAATAGAATACTGAGTCTTGACTTTGATGCTCATTTTCTTTCTTTCTATGGTAGAAATTCATTCTTCTAATTTTTTCAATTGCTTTTAAGCCTTGACCTTCACTTGAAGCCATATCTAAGAAAGAAATGTGTCAAAAAAGATTAAAAGAAGTAGTCCTAAAGCTCTCAAAATCAGCAACAAGGTGTTGCTGCCTTATAAATTCAAAATGACCTCTCTGTGAATAAACTAGTGTTTTTACTCTCAAAACACTCTCAACTTCACTTCTAAGACTTCTCACAAGTCCAATAAAGTATATAAATGTTTCAAATCTGATTTGTCACTCTCATACCACTTTTATGCTCACAAATCACCTCTAAACTTCTTAATCACTTTCAAACCTTCACCCTCATTAGAAGCCATCTCTAAGAAGTAGTGTATCAAAGAATATTGAGAAAAGAAATTTCTATGTGATCAAAAATCACCAAAAACAAATTTATACTAGTAGAAACTTAGAATATCTTCTTATAAACAAAAGAGTGATTTCTCACTCAAAGCACTCTCAAGTGATCTTCTAAAGCTTTTAATTAGTATATGCACTCTTATGAACCTCTCAATCAAGTTCTTCCACTCTTTCAACTCACTATTTAATGAAATGCACAAGGTTAATGAAACAATTTCAATAACACATAAAGACACTATCAAGGTCTTTCACAATGGTCTTAAACTCACTATCCAAGGAGATAAGAACCCACAAAGCAATGTTAGAGATCTCTAAGCTTACAAATCAGAATCTCTTCTTTTCATAACATAAGCTAAGATCATACAAACTCTAACATCAACAAACACCATAAGACCTATTCCACACAACAACAAAGACTTCATAAAACTTCTAAAACTCAATAGCAAATGTGTATGGATCTATAACCTATTAAAGAACTAGAAGTCAGAAGCCACAACACTTAGCATCAGCAAGGTTGCACACAAAGAGAAGTGTGGAATGAGATAACTCTCACTTCCAACTTCTTTTACTTATAGGTTGCTATCCTAATAAACAATTTCCATTCATTCTCTCTTACATTCATCTAACCTACCATTAAGACATCCTTTTATAACTCACCTACCATCAAAACATCTCTTAGCATATTCTATATGCTCTTACCTATTCTCGAGGCTATTGTCCTTGTGACTCATCCATAGGATAATCCTTCCACATTCCAACAGTCAACCTTTTGACCATTAGCAACTTATTCCATTATTATCTATTTTCTTTAACACTAATAAGTAAAAAATAATAATTTAGATTAGATTAGAGATAAAAAAGAAAGAACTACATCCTACATTGCCAAGTTAAAGAAGCTTATGTGGTTAAGTTCTTAGCTACTTTAGAGTTGACGTTGTCGGGTAGAGAGAATTCGCCTTTGGAAAACGCCGGGTTCCTAGCTGCTACTAGAACTAGCAGGGAACATGAGAGGAAGTCGTGCAAGTATCTTCTATACTTGCACAATACTTGTTCAAGCTTTCAAATTATACTTTTATTATACTTGTACAAGACTTGTACAAATATAAAATAAAAATACTTGAATAATACTTATATAAATACTTATATAATACTTGTATAATACTTGTATAAAATAATATATAATCCTTGGTATTATACTTATACAAATACTTGTATAAATATTATATATAATTCTTATAAAATACTTATATAAATACTTGATATAAATATAAGTATATATACTTGTATAAAAGGTATAAGCAAAGTGTGTATATATTCAAGTATACCTCAAAATACAACCGCATATGAGGAATACAAGTTATACAACAAGCTGAAACTAAATAAATCACTAAAAATTCATCCAAAAGTCAAATCAAGCGTGCTTATAGCCTATGGAAAGCCAATAATCTATTATAAAACATATCAAAATTTCACAAATAGATGACATACCATTTAAAAGTTATGACTAAAAGAAACACGCACTAAAATTTCCAAGCAAATGCAAAGGCAGCAAAGCTCCTCTTCACTTCAGCCTTCGTTGTGATCACTTCCCTTCTCCAAATTGGACATGCAATAGCTTTTTAAAAAACTCACTCTATCATCTAACTTTTTCTAAAATTTTGCATGCATGCCTCTCAAACTCCAGATTTTGTAGCTAGTTGATTCTACTCTTCAAACCCTAGCAACAATTTGCCCTCTTTGACACTTCATGGCTCATAAAACTCTCATCAAAGCTCCAAATGTATTGATTTTTGTTTTTGTGGAAAGCTTACACAAGCTAATATTAGCACCTAAATTATCAAAAAGATTAAAGAGACTGTCCGACTTGGGTGGTTGAACAAAGTCTCTGCCCCTCTGCGTCGGGTGGCAGCATACCCTTTCCCACTCTCAAGCTTACAACTTTTGCTCTCCAACTCCAAATGCTACAAGAGATGTCTTGATAGAAAGCTAGCAGAATTTTCCACACTCTTTGTAAATTTCACTGAGAAAGATTCGAAATCAGACTTGCAGTAGCAGCTCGAAGTTTCTGCCCCTCTTCTTCGGGTGGCAGCAAACCCTACTCTACTAAAACAAGCATAATTGTTTGCTCACAACTCCAAAACAAGCAAGTGAGTAGGTTCTAGAATCCCCACAATTTGAAGAACACATCTAACAATTTTCATTACAAATTCTTCTATCACCACGGAGCTATCTCTCTCCAAATTTCACCATTCAAAACTGCCCCCAAATCCTACGTCTAGCAAGAGGAGTATATCTCCCTTTCCTTCCATATTAGACTATGAGACGCCCTCATGGGCAACCAAATCCTATTGGATAGGCCCTATTCACCCCATGCTCTTCTTTCTTATCCCTCACAAGGTCCATTCTATCTCAAAGTCAAGAAGAAAGATAAAACAACCTTTACTTTTCTTCTAATTACAAAAGAGTCTATTCTAGGATATAAGTAAGATAGGAACAAAACAAATAGCCATCTTAATTCACTAACTAAGTGGCTATAATAAATCCTCTGCTTATAATATCTTCTAAAATAACCTCTAGCACTCACACATATATTAATAATAGATACAAGATATTTAATATTTTTATATACTGCACGTAAATGCAGTATGACAATGTGGATTCAAATCCACTTAACTTCACTGTAGAAATCCTTGGCTTCATGACTTGGTACTGCTAGTGGAAATTTCAACAGGAAATTAGTAGTTTGGCCTACCTATCATCCTTGAGCTTGTGATAAATATTATAACCTCTAAGATAATGTGGTTATAACTACAACCCCTTTTCTTTTTCATCCTCTCTTCTTCTAATCTTAATCTTTTTATTTTAACACATTCCTTTATATCTTTCACACTATGTTTTAATTTACAACATGACAACGTAGCAAGAGCATTCATAATGGCATCTAATTTGGACTCCAAACTTTTAGTCATATTAATGTCTTCACCTTCGGCCATTTTAACAGAAAGGAAGTAATTGTTTCTACAAGGAAGAAATATTGATTTAGAAAAGGATACTCCGTAACCTCTAAAACGCCTTAAGACCTTAAATCCTAGCCTAGAGTCTAATATAAGAGGATTTTAAGAAGAGGGATAATCCACCCTCTCCAAGAAGAATAAGACTCTAATATTTGAACAAAAAAGCTATCAGTTTAGAGGAGGATAATCCGCAATTTCTAAATTACTAGTGTATCTTCAAGAAGAGGGGTAATCTTCATTCCAACAAGAAGAAACTAGCTCTGATATCTAAGATGAGAGCAGTCTCAATAAATTATCACGAACGTAGAATATAGACTGGAAGTCTAAACAAGAAGCTCAAGAAGAATTGGCAAGAACTAGATTAATCAAATGAGTACAAAAACAACACCAAAGAAGTGAGCTAGAGCTCCAACAGATGTATTGTCGAGATTGAAGAACTCTTCAGCCTTGATTCCAATATATACTCCTACCTAGGAAGCTTCTCAAGCAGCTTCTACCAACTAAGAAGCTTCTCAAGTAGCTTCCACCAACTAGGAGGCTTTTCAAGCAACTTCCACCAACTAAGAAGCTTCTCAAGCAACTTCTACCAACTAGGAAGATGCTAGAAGGCTCTGGAAGGTTCTAGAGAGTTTAAGGAACCTTCTAGAATATTTTAGAAGGTTGTAATAAATATGTCCTTGACACCACTTTATTAGATTTGTGGATGTTTGCCTGTTTCATAGATGAGGCATTCAATAAGCTTTATAAAATTCCTCTAATATAGAAATCCAAACCTATTCTTATAGAAATATTAGATAGACAATCCTTATCCTCTGGTAGTGTCATTCATGAAATTACACCTATAGAAATATTGTTCAAAGATCATAGAAGCTAAATTATATTCAACGTTATTAAGATTCTTTTAAATCCTATTATTCTTAGTATATCTTAGTTGAAAAAGTATAATCCATTTATAAATTAGAAATCTTGAAGAATAGGATTTTCAAAAGAAATCCCTATAAAAAAATTTGTAAAAAGTTATGAGTAGATAAGTCTTTATTGGTTGGAATAATGACTTTTATAAGATTGATCAAAGAAGATATATTATTTATTATTTATGTGACTCTAATTAAAAAAAGATTTGATTTCATCAACAAGTATTTCAAAATAATAAAGCAAATTTTAAGATATTTTTTTTTAGAAATATTAATATATTACCGAAGCACCGACCATATGATTGTATTATAGATCTTCAAGAAGGAATGCAACCATCTTTTGGCCTAAGCCATAATCATTCTCAAAACAAGCTATTAATATTGATAGATTATATTAATGAAAACCTTAGAAAGAACTTCATTAAGCATTCAAAGTCTCCAATAAGTACACCTATATTTTTTGTAAAAAAGAAAGATGGTTCTTTGCATATGTATATTGATTATTAGGGATTGAATAAGATAATAGTAAAGAATTGTTATCCATTATCATTAATCTCAGGACTTTTGAAACAACTTGGCCAAACAAAGATCTATATTAAAATAGATTTTTGAAGAGCATACAATTTAGTACGGATTAAGGAGGAAGATGAATAGAAGACCACATTTTAGACAAAGTATGGATATTTTGTATATAATGTCATGCCCTTTAGATTAACAAATGTACCCACTATCTTTTGATATTTAATTATTGACATCTTTTGAGAATACTTGGATAAGTTCATAGTGTTCTATCTTGATGACATCTTAATCTACTCAAAAAATTTGGAAGAACATAAGAGGCATGTCAAGTTGGTATTACAAAAGTTGCAAGATGTAGGTTTATATGCCAAATCAAAGAAATATATATTTCATCAATCTAAGATAGAATTCTTGGAATATATTGTATCTACTAAAGATTTAATGGTGGATCCCAAGAAAGTACAGGCGATCACACAATGGGCCATTCTAAATTTTGTGAAAGACATACAATATTTTCTTAGATTTTTTAACTTCTATCATATCTTTATAAAAAATTACTCTCAAATTGCTGCCCCTCGTATTTAATTAATATGTAAAGATAAGTTAGAATGGGGGTCTCAAGTGAAGAAGGTATTCCAAGACCTCAAGACAACATTTATCACAACTCCAATTTTGGTACATCTAAACTTAATAAAGACATTCTACATGGAGATTGATGCTTCAGATTTTGCATTAAAGGCCGTACTCTTATAAATGGATATAGACAATAAATTCCATCCTATTACATTTTATTTTCAAAAATTCTCTACCATCAAAATTAATTATGAAATCTACAATAAGAAGCTTCTTGCTATTGTAGATTCTTATTAAAAATGGCATCATTTTCTTGAAGGAACAATGCATCCTATGATTGTATTTACAGATCACAAGAACTTAGAATATTTTATGTCAATTTAGATTCTTAATCACTGCCAAGCTCGATAGAATATTGTTATTTTAATTTTATTATCACTTATTAACTTGGAAAGAAATAAGGATTATCTGATATTTTATTAACAATATCATAACTTATATCAAAGGTAGGAGAGACAACGTTTCATCAACAATATATAACTTTGTTAAAATCACAGCAATTTCGCCTTTGCGCTACTATTACATCAACACCTATTGATTTTAGTTTCTTCAATGAGATGTATGCTACAACCACTAATGATGCTTTGGCCCTTGATGTCAAGTGTCATTTGAAAAAAAATATTGATAAGTTTAAACTTGAGGAAGACTTTCTATACTTTGAAGGATATTTGTAATTTCCAAAAGGACTAACACGATTGTATGTTCTTCAATCTTGCCACAATTTTCCAATTGTGGATTATTTTGGATTATATAAGACTTTGGAACTAATTTCTTGAGATTTTTGGTGGCCTCAAATGTGAAAAGGGGTGAAGAACTTTGTGCTCTCTTGTAATACTGGTTTAAGGTCTAAAAATCCTTAGCATTGCCCTTATAAACTCTTATATTCTTTACTTGTTCTAAAATGGTCATAATCTTTTATCTTGATGGATTTCATTATAGATCTATGGCCATTTAATTCACTAGATAGTATCCTCATGGTAATTGATCGACTCACAAAGATGGCTCATTTCATTCCTTGTAAGAAGACTACGTCTAATAAAAATACGATAAGACTCTTTTTTAATAATATATATAAATATTATGGCCTATCAGATGATATTATATCCAATCAAAGATCTCAATTCATATCTAAATTTTAAAGATGTCTTTTTGAAATATTAAAGGTGGACATTAAACTTTCTTTGGCTTTCCACCCTCAAACTGATGGCTAAATAGAACAAATTTATTAAATTTTTGACTAATATTTAGAATGCAATATCAACTATCAATAAGATGATTGGATCTTATACCTACCAATAGCGGAGTTTGTATATAAATTTATACTTCAACTGAATAAATATCATTTTATTCCAATTATAGATATTATCCAAAGCTTGATCTATTGAGTATGCCAAAGAACAACAATTCAGCAGTTGAAGGATTTACAAAGCATCTATTACAACACCAAACAATCTTAAAGCTTCAATTGTAAGTAGCTCAAGATGCTTACAAGGCATCTATAGATAAATTTAAAAATCAACTATCTATTTTTTATATTAGAGATAAGATATGGCTTCTCCAATGAAACATCAAGACCAAGCAGCCATGCAATAAGTTAAATTATCAAAGATCGGGACTATCTTCTATCCAAAAGAAAATTAATCTAGTGGCATATTATTTAGAATTACCATCTTCTATGAGGATATAATCAATTTTTTATGTTTCTCTTTTAGAACCTTATAGAGAATCACATATTCTAAGAAGAGTTCAACAATTGCCACCTACTATTGAAATCAAAGACCATGAAGAATATAAGGTTGAAAAGATACTTGATTCATGGCAAAAATGGACCAAATTAAAATATCTTGTTCATTGGTGAGGCTATGATATTAATGAGTACACATGGGAATCAATCAAAAATCTCACCAATGCACCTCAAAAGATATACAAATTTCATCAATTCTATCTCTACAAATCCAAATATATTCAATGATAATTTCTTGGTAAAGATTGAATTTAAAGAATGCTCATAAGAGGGAGAGAGTTTAACTAAAGCCTTCATCAGTACATAATCATTTGCTTCAAGATAGAATAGAGTGGTAGAAGCAAGTCAGTCACTATATTAAACCTTCAAGCATTGAGAGAACAAGATTTAGTAGATTCACTTATCACGCAAACTTCAAATGAATCAATGCAATTTTTATAACCTTTAATTGAGCAAAGTGAGGACGATACATTTCAATACAAAATATAATCTCAGTTGGAGCCATTAGGAATAAGATCCAACCATGTAAGTCTTGATTCCAATGCTTAAGCTTTAGTGATATTGGTTGAGTTTGAAAAGATGAATCCTTTTAAGCCTAAGACTTTGTTTGGAAGATGTTTTGAAGGCTGCAATAAAGATCAGATCCTTGGATGGAATATTTCAATAATAGAGGTATTCGCTTAAGTCCATAGGTGATTTTTTTAAGGACCTATAAAACCTATTACCCAAGAACAAAGAATAAAATATATAACTTCATTAATGTAGTGTATCCTTGATTTTTTATATATGTAGAAAGATTTTTAAAGATATGAGCTCCTCTTTGAACTCATCACCAAATGTAAGTCATCAAATTGACTCATTAGTTATTTTAAGATAAAAGAATATATTTAGAGTATAAAAATTATAATTATAAAGTAAAGATGTATTTAGATGATGCTAAATGAAGGAGAATAGTATTAGTGAGAAAGAAATAAGATCCTAATAAGTCTTGGAAGCAATTATCTTAGTTGATTTAGTATTTTTCTTAATTATAAAAATTAGTATTTAATTATTGAGATTAATATCTACATTAGCCTTTTATCACTATGTATTACTTATTAAAAATATATAAATGTTACTTAGTAGGTAGAAGAAGCATGAAAATAAACCTCATGTCTTTTTACTTATTTTTATAGAAAATAGGATTTTTAATGGATTTAAATTGATTTTATTATTAGAAAAAACCACCAAGATAGAATAAAATAGTCTTAAATTGATATTGTTATTTTAAAAATATTATAAAGATTTTAAGATTTATTTAGAATTTTTTAGAATTTAAAAAAAAAATTAGAATAATTTTGAAGATTTTGGTAAAAATAAATTTTACCACTTTGGAAGCCATTATGAAGAAATGGATCAAGATTTGAAGGCCATGTGAGGTTCTTAGGCTATTTGGATATTTTTTAACACCATGGTAAAAAAAAAATTGCAAAATAATGAGTTTTACTAATAGAAAATAGGAAGACCAACAACTAATACAGTCTTTATAAAAAAAGAGGTGCACAAATCTCACATGGATTGTGGCACCTTGGATGTAGATAGGAGGATAAGACTAAGGCCTCATGGCCCCTCTAGGACCCCATATACACTACTTGTGAGCATTGGTGAGGTTTGAATTCATGATCTCTTAAACAAATTATCCTTAAGATAAAAAATTTCTATTTAACTTTTTTATTATTTATTTTCTATCTTTGAATTATCATAACTTATTTATAATAATTCGAATTTATATATTTTTTACACCATTGAAAAGATAAAAAAATTATCTATTCAAAAATATAATTTTTATTTTTTATTAGATAAAAATATAATAAACAAATTATGATATAATTTTGAATTGTGTACTTACTAGATATCTTTTATTTTCCTTATTTTGTGGTTGTTATTCTTGTTGTACTTGGTATTTGCTTCTTTCACTTTACACAACCAATTACAAACAATTCTTAAATGAGGCCATCTTGTAATTTGGATTGAAGGATAAAAATTTACCTTCACATCAGAGAAGAGGATGATATTAAAGACCTACACTTTGGACATACATAGAACCTTCTAGAATATTCTAGAAGCTTTTTGAGTTAATGAAAGTCAATTAAAAAGCTTCTTGAGTTAGTGAAAGTAACTCAAGAAGCTTCTTAGTTAGTAGAAAGAGCTGAAGAAGCTTTGTAGTTAGTAGAAGGAGCTCAAAAAGCTTTGTAATTGGTAGAAGCTGCTCAAAATGCGTCTTAGATAAGAATATATATATGAATTAAGGGTGAAGAGTTCTTCAATCTTGACAAGACATCTTTTAGAGTTCTAACTCACCTTTCTTTATATTATTTGTACACTCATCTGATTAATTCAAATTCTTGTTGATTTCTTCTTGAAGCCTTATCTTAATTTAAGTCTCTTACTCTATATTATTGTATCCTTGACAGTCCTCCACAAAAACTTTTCACAAGGTTGGTCTAAAGAAAAGTTGCCACATGTTTAAAGAAAAATCCTTCTTGATTGGTCCAATAGAAAGCTACCATTTGGTCAAATTAAGACTCTTCTTTGATCAATTCAATAAAAAGCCGCCACTTGGTCAAACTAAGACCCTTCTTGGTTCGTCCAATAAAAAGCCACTACATTATGCTTCTATTCTTTAAATTAATCTTTTCTTATTTTGTATCATCAAAGTCTTTTCATCTTTCAATATAATAACTATTTGAATTGGTTTTCAACCACAATATCAATATATTTAAATATTAATTAAAACTTAAACTAATACTAAATAAAAATAATTATTTAAATTTAACTATTAGATTGCCTACATTATAACAACAAATATGAAACTTGTGGAAGAAGAAACAACAAATATTATGTGTAATAACAAAGGATGTATTGCCTTTACTAAGAATCCTACACCACTCTTGTATGAAGCATATTAATATACAACATCACTTCATTTAAAAAAAATTAGAGAATAGAGAAATATATTTGAAGTATTTTCTAAGCAAAGAAATGGTAGAGGATATATTAACCGAGGCACTTGCAAAAAAGAGACATCAAGCACTTAAAAAGAATATGGAATTGAGGGTCTTTAATAACTTACAAAGTAGAAGTATTGAAGATATTTGAAATGTGAATAAGAATTGCAAGTAATCAAGCAACTTCCACTAATTAAAAAACTTCTAAAAAAACTTCTACTAATTAGGAAGCTTCTTAAAAAACTTCTACTAGCTATGAAGATTCTAGAAGGTTCTTGAAAGTTCTAATGAGTTCAAAGAAACTTTTAAAAGAATCTAAGAAATTTTAAGAAGCTTTTAGAAGCTTCTAAAGAATTTTAAAAATCTTTTAGAATATTCTAAAAGGCTCTAAAAAACTTCTAAGTAGTATGTCCTTGACATCACTTTTCTCTCTAGTAATAAGTTCCAAAAAGAATTCATACTTGTAAAGGTCTAACTACATCTATAAGAAGCTAAGAATTTGTTACAATAAAAAAGCAATATATTCAAATTTCTATTTTTAAGCAATAGATTTAATTGATCTTTGAAAAGAATAGATTTATCCATGAGCCAAAACCTTCATCATAGAAACATTTTATCCAAAGATTTGGTCTTAATTGTGGCCTTCAAAGCATCTTCCAAACATGATCTTAGGTCCAAGAGGAGTGACTTTTCCAATTTCAAGTAGAATTATCAAAGACTGAGTACTATGGTCTAAATTTGTATAGTTTGGTCTCACTCCTAATAGATCTATATATGGTTGTATTCAATGTTGGATTGCCTCATCTTCACCTTGCTCCATGGAATGCTATGAAAGTTATGATGGTTCACTAACATCTTGTATAGATGGTTCTCTTTACTCTTGTTCTTGCAAGTCTCACAAAACATGAAGATTTGACATGGCCAATAAATTTCTATGATTTTATTTTATATTATATAGAAATGATGATTTTGGCATGGCTCTCTTCTCCTAATATATGAAGCATCTATTAAAAGAAAAGAAGTATATTCTATAAATCAAGAAATATTAAAATCTATCAATAAGATATATACCTAGATTTTTTAATGTAGTAACAATGAAACTCCTATATCTTTTGTAGTATATTTGCTAAATTTTTAATAGATTCCCACGTATGCTTAAAAATATTATAACCATGCCAATGGACATGATATTTGAAATTTTTGCCTCTCCACTGTGAATCCAATATCTATTCTATTTCAAATTCCACATATTCTTTAATTTCTATATAAAATAATGGTTTTTATATTCTTCCTAGAATATTTGATTCTTTATATGGTTCCAAAAATATATATAAAAGATTAGATATACTTTCATGGTTTAAGGTAGTTTCAATCAATAAGCTATTAGATTAATTTGCTTGTACATACAAAATGGTCTAAGTCTTTGATAATTGAATTTATTATATGACAAATTGGTCTTGATATTTTATTAAAGAAACCATATTTAATCTCTAACTTAGAAAGTAGATAATTCTTTCCTAAAAACATCCAAAGATATCTTATAAGAATCTTGGACTATTTATAATTGAAACTTTAAAGCTGTTTGAAGTTTAGATAGTAGCTTTGCAAGGTCTTCTACAATTGGATTTTCATCCTTTAATGTAGTTAATAAATCAAGCTAAGGATGATAACTATAATTGGCATAAAATAATATTTCATGAATCAAAGCAAGGAGAGTACAATCATAAGAAAATTCTACTAATGGTAAATACAAAGTCCAAACGTCTAGTTGATAGTTGATGGTACATTGTAAATTTTGCTCCAATATTTGATTGACGTGGTCCGTTTGACCATTGGTTTAAAAATAAAAGGTAGAAAAAAGCTTGATATCTACTTTCAATGTTTCAAAAAAGAATTTCTAAAATTTTAATATAAGCTAGAATGCTTGATTTGAAATGATATTATCTTGAAAACCATGATATCAATATATATTGTCAATAAAAATCTTTGTTGTATTTTTTGCTTAAAATTGTTATTTTGTAAAGAACAAAGTGCATTATTTTTGTAAGCCAATTTACAACAACAAAGATAGCATCAATTGAATTTGATGGCAATAGATCAGTAATAAAACCTATTGAAATAAAAGACCATGGTCATTTTGAAATTGGTAATAGTTCAAGAAGTCTATATGGATAATATTGAAGATTCTTTGATCTTAAATATATATATCACAAGATAGAATAAAGTCCTTTATGACCCTCTACATTTGAGGCCATAAAAAATCTCAAGAAACAAGCTACAATATCTTATTAAATCCAAAATTTCTTGTAGCTCAAAAATCATGATGAAATTAAAGGTCACAAAGTCATATTGGTTATTTTGGAATATATAAAAATTCTTCAAAATATAAAAGATCTTCTATAAATTTGGATTAGTTATCCTTGCTATTGGAACAATACTTTATATCAATAGTTAAACCATCCATGATAGATGTTATATGAACTTGGTCAAAAAAAATAGAATCCATAGATGTTGCTATAAAAGTTGCAAAAAGATAAAATTGCTCTTGCTTCAATGAAGTTATATATTACTGATCAAATGCAACATCTCCAACTATGCATATAAAATATGATCTTTATAATAATGTATCTGATAATCCTTGTTGCCTTTTATGTCAATATATAATAATATAATTTATCTAAGATAATGACATATTCCACCATACTTGGCAATAACTAAGAATTTAAGATGATATAAGATACTCATGATTCTTATAGTCTATGTAAATAGTCATAAGATGCAATGCTCCTTCTAACAATTGATGCCACTTTTGAAAGAAACCTACAAAAGCGAAAAGTTCTTTATTGTGGATCTTATAATTAATTTCTGCAATTGAAAACTTTTGAGAATAAAATGCAACTTGATAAATTTTTTTATCCTTATCCATT
Source organism: Physcomitrellopsis africana (assembly GCA_036785485.1). NCBI lineage: Eukaryota > Viridiplantae > Streptophyta > Bryopsida > Funariales > Funariaceae > Physcomitrellopsis > Physcomitrellopsis africana. The sequence goes on along the minus strand of JAWRVF010001895.1, from coordinate 13,522 downwards.
TACCATAGTACACCTCTAAATACAAAATTTGAAGCACTAGTCTCTTTATAGAATATCTTTCTAAAATCATAATGCATCAAAATTGGAACCATAATATAAGCCGTCTTGAGGTCTTAAAAAACTTTCTCTACTTAAAATCTTCATTTTAGCTTAAGTTTATATGTCAATTCAATAAGTAGAGCATCTATTTGAAATAATTCTTGATAAAAATCTGAAAAAAATTAAAAAATTCAAGAAAGCATTGTATATTTCTTTTTATCTTTGCAACTATCTAATTTATAATTACTTCTACTTTTTTGGGATCCATTATAAGATCTTCATTGAATATGATGTATCCTAAAAATACTACCTTTGCTTGGTGAAATACACACTTCTTCAATTTGGTATACAACTTTGTACCTCACACTTTTTGTTATACCAACTTTACATGTTCTTCATATTCTTTAAGAATCTTTGAATAGATTAAAATATCATGAAGGTAGAAAACAATAAATTTGTTTAAGACATCACCTTAGAATATGTATTGGTGATATCTATACAAATTTGTATTTGATATCACCTTAGAATATGTATTGGTGAAGTTGTATCTCCATGAGTAGAAGTTGTATAGATAACCAATGGTATCCTTTACTTTGCTATCTTTATTAAAACCTTTCTTTCAACTAATGAGGCTAATCAATGCACTATTTTTTAATAGGTTCAATCCAAGGAGGTTCTATTGGAAATGTCATTTTATATAATTTCCAATTTATAGATAGAGCATATCTTTCTAGTTAGAAAAAATTGAGGATAATTAGATTTGAAGGAGTTTTGATGATATTGAAAATAATTTGATGCCTATGGTCTTAAAATGCCACTTCTAATGATATTGTATCATAAATGATATTCCTAAAAGATAAAATTTATCTATTTACTATTCCTACATGGATAGATTTGGATTTTTTTATTAGAAGAGTCTTATGAAGTTTAAAAAAAATTTCATCTATAATGCAAGCAAATGCCTATGAATCTAATAAAATAATGGTTTGAAGTTTTTTAGTACCAAAAGATAAAAAAAATATAAGACATTGAATAAGTTCGGAAAGAAGAGAGTAACCTTGAAGAATTGAATTGTCCAAGCGCATGGTCCCTATTGTGGTTAGGCACCTTCATTTTCCTAAATGGTTGTGCTTATGGTCTTGGTAGTATGTCAATTTTATTTCCTTGAACAAATTCTGGCCATATGTCCTACATTTCTACAATATGACTACAAACCTTCATCAAATAGACGTTTTTTTATTTTTTTTTCCTATCATAAGACCAACATTCATCCATAAACAAATATAGAGTATATCTTTTGTCAAAGTGAATAAATCTTGATAGTTGTCTAAAAAGCCTTATCATGTCCTTCAAATGTTTCTCCAAATACTTAAAAAAAACTTCAAAGTTGCTCAAAATTAAAGAATTTCTCTCAAATAATGGAGCAAACAAAGATAAGGTTTGTCCAATAAATAAAATTCCAACTATTCCAACTTGTAATTCTTCTATTGGATAGCATTTATATTGTAAGAGAATTATTAGTCAAATTTGGTTAGTAAATCCTCAAAATTTTTAACGCATACTATTGAACTTCTCTAGAAGATTGATTAAAGGCTCTTTGCATTTTTGAGTAGAAAAAAAAATTTGTTGGAATATAATTGCCTAAATATTGCAGCCCTTGCTGATTCCTTGTCCATTTCTAGCCTAGCTTTTTAACTTTAATAACAACCATGAGCATTAATCTTGCACATCTTTAAATGTACATTGTTAATCTCTCATTCATCTTCCAAACTTTGGACTTAGAGGATGGTCTTTCTTGCTCATTTTTAAATTTAAAAGATAATCTATAGTTAGATACAAACTTCCATACATGTCTATAATCCCACTTGGAGGCACTCTCTTACTACACAGCCTAACTATACTTGGTGGTGTATCTCCACTACCATCCACACCCTCTATATGATCCCAATATCATTTTGGATCATCTTGATATTGATATGAAGATATTATCTCATTAGATGTCTCTTATTACTTGCCTTTGAACACACCATTACTTCATATATGACCAGTCATTAAATCCAATTCATCTTTCTATAGGAGTTCCTATGATGAATATCCAATATTAATTCTATCCATTTTAATTCCTCTTTGGTCATTATTGGGACACTTTGAAAGTTGAAAAGAAGACTAGCCTTCTCCTATAGTATTCTTTGTAAACTTTGGCAAGTCCCTTAATCCTTAATTTACTTTGAAATCTAATGCTGATTTTGTTTTTAAAGACCATCCATTGCTTCTAAGAGAACTTAGCAAATAGAGGCTTCCTAGGTCCTCTTGATACTTTCAAACTACCATTTTCTCTTTGATATAGCTCTAAAAGCATCAAGCAATTATTGATGCATCTCATGGATGTTATAACTGCTTATTTATATAGCTCTTTTGATGCAACTATTTATATATATGTATCACTTGGCCTGGATATATGAAGCTTGTAAAATCCTCCTAAGAGACGAGAGCTGTGTATCATATTAAAATGGATCTTATATGATCCAAAACAATCTGAACATATGTAATATGAGTGCTTGTATGATTATTTGATAACAAATAATTTTTCAAGTGATCCATTGATCCTTTGTTTGTTTATTAAATAAGACAAAAATAAATTTGTGATCATTGTGATATACGTGGGCACTAAATTGATGTGTATTATAGCTATTAACCTCCTTATTTGTAAATTTGAGATGAAATATTAGAAACAACAGTTTTTTGTATTGGTCTTCATATTGGACATCTACAAGATGGTAGTATTTTTTTTTATTAATTGGCCTACATTAAGCCAATATACTATATACTAATATACTAATGATTTATAAATTCCAAATTAGTGGAATATGTAGATGTTGGCTACAAATTTGATCCTACAATAGCTAAATGTCAATTTGATTATGTTTTTTTATGGCATGGAATTGTAATTTTTTATAAGTCAATGAAATAGTTCATAATTATTACATCATCCAACCATAGAGAGATTATTGTTTTGTTTGAAGCATCTAGAGAATGTATTTGATTGAAATTACTTGATAAATTCATTTGAACAACCTATGAGCTTTTATATGATGGCTCTCCAATTATTTTGTACGAGTACAATAGTACTTATATTGCACATATGCAAATTGGATTCATAAAAGGTGTTTGAGCAAAGCATATTGATCCGAAATACTTTAATTATACCATTGAGTTGGTCACAGAAAGTGTATTTGAGATTAAAACTATTGCATTTATAGACTATCTTATTAATCTCTTCACCAAAGTTCTTTTGTTGTGCATCCATGGTTGAATAGTCTATAGTATTTGCATGTATAGACTTCCTTTCTCTGAACATGAGAATTAGTAATTTCTTAATGCATTAAGAGACTCTTCATAAATGAGCAAAACTTTTTTCATCCATCCGATAGATTTTCCTCCCATTGGATTTTTACCACGAATATGGATTGAGAAGGGCCCTATTCTCTTTTTCTTTCATCTGTACTTTTGTCTTTGATTGTTATTAAGTTTCCGTGGAAAAGATTTTAATGAGGCAACAACTGTGGATCTTGCGAGATCACGAAAAACATAGATTACAGTTCTATGTAGATTTTAAACAATGTAAATGTACAACTCGAAGATGGATATAGCCTCCAACGTTGCAGTGTGTACACAACTAGCTGGTGAAGATGGTTTGGGCATAGTGAGGGGTCTGAAACAAGGGTATGATTCCCCAGTCGCTTTGCAGAGCACCATTGAAGTTGTGTCCAATGTCATTAGATCTGCCAGAGTTGTTCGTGATACGTTGTCGGAATCGGATAACCGAGATGTTAAGATGCATGTGGAGGAGTTGGTCAGGGAGCTGAACGAAGTCCAGAGCAAATTACCTAAAGCGCGCACAACATCCGTCTTGGAAGCAGAGCAGAAGAGGAAGGAACTAGAGACGTCCACGGATGCGATTCGGGATCTTATGAGTAATGTGGATGCCGCTGTCAACCATGTAACTCATGTTGTCGCTTTAGAGTCCCAGAGAGATATCAAGGACATCGGCAATTCTCAGAGCGCCATCAACGAGTCTCAGAGCCAGATTAAGGAGTCTCAGGAGGTGACAATGTCCTAAATCCGCAAATCCATCACCGATTAAAGTCGTCTTCCCGGATGCTGCCAAGTTCGATAATGAGCTCAAGTAAGCACTATCTACACCTGTATACCCAGCTAGTACGCAGAATTACACGTTTTTATCCATTGCCTTACTGAGCTCGTAATGAAGTGCATGTGCAGAATGCATCTCGTGTTGAAAATACTAATTTTATTTACAAGGCGAGAGGATCATCGAGCGCTAAATTGACTAATCTGCCAATCGAGGCATGAAGACAAATGGCACCTATTTAGGGTAACATCTGACTACCAGTGCTACTATCTCGCCACTGTTTGCAGAGGCGGTTGCGAGCGAACGTTTCCAGACAGGCACAAATATCCTGATGATATTAAAGTCTGGTCGTTCGTTCAGAAGAAAAGGGCTAAGGGACCGACCAGCGAAACTGCCTACTTTGTCTTCTCAAAGGAACGTCTTGATACAGGTCTGCACTTGTAATCTATCAATCCCTTCATGTTAATGGTAAGTATATCCATGCGGAACAGCTTTTGCCCATTGAAGGCTCTACTGACTCCTGCTGGTTGATCGGCGTCGTGCAGGCAATACCCCCTTACAGATTGCGCACATCGAACAGATGTTGACTGGAGACGTCATTGTTGAAAAAATCAACTTCTTGCTGTTCTAATGGCAAGCAAATTGTTGACTGGGAGGCTCTAAAGTTGGTGCATTACTGTCGTGAAGGTTTTTCCACAGTTTAGCAGCATCCACTTGCAATACTTCTTACAAATTCAGTTCCTGTTGCTTCAGCACGTCATCACAGAGAACGTACTGTATGAAGAGAATCTTGTATGAAGAGAATCAGCTGGACTCGTTGAATGTTCTAGCAACGAAACAATATTCTTTGGGTATTTCAACAAAATTCTGAAGTTGTACTTCATTTCATGACGAGCTCATTGGGCAGCATCAAAACGAATAAAATATATGTAATTTGTCTCCTGGCTTGGATAGAATTCAAACAATATCACTAATGACATTTCACAAGACTTGAATATTGTTGATAAAAGAATAAGTTATTAAATAAAAGATATTATCTCGGAAAGATTGTTAATGGTAAAAAGATTATCTCTCAGAAAGTGGAATGGCTAACTTAAGAATTAGGATATACTAAAAGAATATATTAAAAGAATATTGGATATATAAAAAAAAAATTAAATATGCTAAAGGCATATTGGATATGCTAAAAGAATACTGGATATATTAAAGGAATATTAAATATACTAAAGATATATTCTCAAAGAAGATAAGATATTAAAGGATATACTTGGTATGTCTTTTGATGAATGTAAAAGCGTAAAGATGGATGTTGTCATTAAAGGCAACAACCACCACCTATAAGTAATGGGTGTTGGAAGAAAGAGATATCTCATTCCACACTTTTCTTATGTGGAACCTTGCAGATTTCTACTTACTTGTGTTATGCTTATTGTGTTTCTTCAATAGATTATGGGCCTACACACTCTTTGTTGTGCTATTCAAATAAGTTGAAGTCTTTTTTTATTGTTGCTTTTGTGTGGAATAGATGTTATGATAATTGTTGATATTAGGATTGTTGGTATAAGGAGGTTGTTGTTCTTGAGCTTATACATCTTTAACATTGCTTTGTGGGTTCTTATCTCTTTACTTTGTGAGTTTAAGACTTTATAGAAAGACCTTGATAGTATCTTTTTGTGTTGGTGAAGTTGTTTCATTCATCTTATGTAATTTATGAGAAAGTGATTTAGATAAGTGAAAGAACTTGATTGTGAGGTTCATGGGAATGCAAATACTTGTAGAAAGCTTTAAAAGTTGAATTGAGAGTGTTTTGAGTAAGAAACCACTCTTTTGTTTATAAGAAGGCATTTTGAAATTTTGCTAGTGCAAACTTGCTTTGGTGATTTTAAGCACATAGAGACTCCTTTTCTCAAAATTTTTTCATATACTACTCCTTAGACATGGCTTCTAATGAGGGTGAAGGTTTGAGAGTGATTGAGAAGTTTAGAGCCGACAATTTCTACCATTGGAAGGTAAAAATGGAGCTTTTGTTGGCGTCTTTAGACCTTTCGGATATTGTAGATGACAGTGAAGACCCTCCAAGCATAGATGCAAGCCTTAAGGACCACAAGGACTTCAAAAGACATGAAAAGAAGGCTTTTGGCATGATTGCCACCAATTTGGATGAAGCCAACTTTTCTCACATTATCCATTGTAAAGGACCAACGGAAGCATTAAAGACTCTTTGCAACATATATGAGAGCAAGAACTTGTCCAACATCCTATTCTTAAGGAGGAAATTCTTCACTTGTAAGATAGAAGAAGGTGAAGACTTCATGGCTCATATTAATAAGGTAAAGGTCCTTGCAAATCAAGTAGCAATTGTTGACAAGCCTTTAGAAGATGGTGATATTGTCATGACCTTGCTCATGAGCCTTCCCGAGTCCTACAACTACCTTATTGTAGCATTGGAGTCCATAAGGATCAAGGAACTCACCATGGACTATGTGACATCAAGACTTGCACATGAAGTAACCAAAAGAAAAGAGAAGGAGCATCAAAGTGAAGATTCGGCTCTCTTTTCAAGACAAGGCAAAGGTACCTATTCCAACCAACGTGACAATGTGAAAAGCAATGTAAGAACTTGCTTCATATGTGAAAAACCAGATCATTTTGCACAAAATTGTTATAAGGCCAAGAAAGAAGATAGAAAGAATGCTAACAATGCACATGATGAAGTTAGAGGAGATGATTATGTATTCATGGCAAGTGAAGGCGCGTCTATGGCTGTCATATCCAAATGAATCATTGATTCGAGTGCTACCAAGTTTGATTAGGAGATAATGGTATAATACAAGCCATTAGAATTGACTCCATATTGGTGGAGATTGTTGTGAAGAATCAAATCAAGAGAATTAGATTGAAAGAAGTCTTACATGTGCCAAAGATGAAGAAGAACCTTCTTTCGATGAGCAAGCTTGTTTCACATGGTTGTAAGGTGCAATTTAATATGAATGGATGCTTTGTGAAGACATTGCATGGAGATGATGTTTTGAAAGGCTTTAGAGATGGTAATCTCTATTTCATCAATTGTAAGAAGATGAATGGAATTAAAGTGCCGACATTTGCTGAATTTCTACAAGATCAAGACAAGTTTGGCATTTGGCATCCACGCCTTAGTCATTTGAATGCCAAAAGTATGAAAGAGCTCTAATGCAAGGTAAGTGGCTTAGATCTTGATCAATCATACACCAATTTTACTTATAAAGGTTGTATTCAAGGTAAACAACAAAGAGCTTCAATTCCAAGTGGAATTTCAACATGTGCAAGCAAGTTGTTAGAGATTGTCTATTCGGATGTTTGTGGACCTATGAGGATGCCATCAATAAGAGAAGCAAGGTATTTTGTCACATTTATTGATGATTTTTCAAGGAAGGTGTAGATTTTTATCTTCAAAGCCAAGAGTGTGTTTTTCAAGGTTTAAAGAGTTTAAGGCACTTGTGGAGAAGCAATGTGAGTGCAAGATCAAGGTGTTATACACAGACAATGGAGGTGAATATTTGTCAAAGCATTTTGATGAATATTTGAAGATTCAAGGTATAGCAAGACAAACCTCCACTCTTTACACTCCACAACAAAATGGAGTTGCTGAAAGAACAAATCGAACTATTATGGAGATGACAAGGAGTATGCTTCATGCTCAAAACCTTCAGCATGAGTATTGGATGGAAGTAGAGATAAATGCAGTGTATACATAGAGTAGATGTCCTACAAATGAACTTACATCAATGACTCCGCAAGAAATTTGGAGTGGGAGAAAACCTTGTGTTTCACATATGAGGACTTTTGGATGCATTGCTTATGCAAAGGTACCAGATTGTATGAGGTCCAAACTTGATGCAAAAGGTATAAAATGTGTGTTTGTTGGATATTGTGAAGGTACTAAGGCAAATAGGCTTATGGATTTGGATACCAAGAAAATCATCAAAAGTTGTGATGTTGAATTTGTGGAACATAAAAGTGCTTGTAAGCACTTGGAGATGTATCCAAGTAAGAGTAATGGTATGTTTGTGGACACATCTTCAATTTCAGCAAAGAAAGAAGAAGAAGAAGAAAAAGAAGACAATGAAGATAGTGGAAATGCCAATCAACATGAAGAGCCAAAGAAGAAGAAAGTATATACAATTGGTAAGACTAGCAATGAAGAAATTAAAGACAATGATGATGATGATGAAGAATACTAATCTTTAAGTGAGAAAAGACATATTTTAAAAGAAAAGAAGGTTGGAGGAGGCCATGGAATGCATCAAGGAGAATCTTCTTCAAATGAAAGGAGATATCCTACAAGAGAGAAAAAACCACTTGGTGAATGGTGGAAGATCCACATCATTGCTCAAGTAAGTGAAAAATATGCTAATATTCTACTACTTGCTGATCCATTAACTTTATGTGATACAATGAAGTCCACGGATGCATTAAAGTGGGAGGAAGCCATGGAAGAAGAATATAAATCTCTCATGGATAATAGAACATGGGAATTGACTCAACTTCCATCAAATTGATCTTCAATTGATTGTAAGTGGGTGTTTAAAATCAAGACGGATGCAATGGAGACATTGTGAGGTATAAAGCAAGATTAGTTGTCAAAAGATACTCACAAGTTTCTAATGTTGATTTTAATGAGACATTTGCTTTTGTGGCCAAATTCACCACCATTAGAACTATTGTGGCAATTGAGGCAACAATGGACTTAGAAATGCATCAAATGGATGCAAAGACGGCTTTCTTGAATGGAGAGTTGGAAGAAGACATCTATATGGATCAATCCCATGGATTTGTTGAAGAAGATAAACAATATCTTATTTGTAAGTTGAAGAAATCTTTGTATTTACTCAAGTAATCACCAAGGGCATGGTATCAAAGAATTGATACATTCTTTGTTAATGAAGGATTTGTAAGGAGTGAGGCTGACCATTCTATGTATGTAATGCAATCAAAGGAGTTTTTGTTGATTGTTATCCTTTATATTGATGATTTAATCATCTTAACCAATACATTAAAGATGATGGATTGATTGAAAGCAAAATTAGAAAAAGAATATGAGATGAGTGATTTGAGAGACCTTCACTATTATTTAGGAGTAGAATTTGCAAGAGATTGTGCTAAGAAGATTATAAAAATGAACCAGAGGAAGTATATTGAAGGAGTCTTGAATTGTTTTAATATGGAAGATTGTAAGCCTATTGAAACACCTTAAGAATCTAATTTGAAGTTGATGAAGCTCACAGATGAGAGGTTTATACAAATTGAAGGCTAAATATAAGGTGTTCCATATAAGGCAGCAGTTAATTCACTTATGTATGCAATAGTTGGCACAAGGATGGATCTTGCATATGCGGTAAGTGTTGTAAGTCAACACATGTCAAAAACTCCACGAATCCATTGGGCAACCATCAAGAGGATCATGAGGTTCTTGAAAGGCATATTAGACTTCAAATTGTATCTTGGACGTGATAATACTACTTTGCATGGTTATTGTTATGCGGATTGGGCAGGAGATGCAAATGATAGAAGGTCTATTGAAGAAACACAAGAGACAAAATACAAATTAGTAGAGATCACCAAGGTTGCATACAAAAGAAGTGTGGAATGAGATGACTCTCTCTTCCAACACCCATTATTTATAGGAGGTGGTTGCTGCTCCAAAGGACTTCTTCCACCTTTGACTTTTACACACATGCTCCTAGGATCTTTTGGCATATCTCATGCCATGAGGATATCCAATGATCCTAAGATTCTTTTGGCATCTCTTGTACCTCGAGGATATCTCACGTTCCATGAGGGTATCCTATACCATGCCCTAATTATTCTTATCTAGTCTTTAAAATATTCCCTAGTACATACTTTATCCTCTTGACTTTGACTCTTCTCTTTTGACTACATCCTATATCAATAGGATGCCCTTTTTATATGATAAGAGTCAATCTTTGACCATTAGTAATTTACCTAAGATAATATCTTTTACTTGATAACTTATTCTATTTTTACTATTACTTACTTATCGCAACACTCTCACTTTGTTAATTGTCAAAGCCTTTCAAACCTAATTCCTTTGTCAACATATGATGCCTATCCTTCACTAATGCCTTTGTCAACAAATCAGCAAGCATGTCTTCTATAGCACAATACTTCATGTCTATCACTCCTATTTCAATCTTCTCTCTTATGAAGTGATGTTGAATGACAATGTGCTTAGTTCTTGAATGATGCTTTGGATTCTTTACAAAAGCAAGGCATCCTTGATTGTCATACTTCATTGGATTTGCTCTCAATTGCATAAGTTCAATGTCCTCCAAAACTTGTCTTAACCAAATTGCTTCTATTGCTCCATGGCTTGCTGCCATATATTCCGCCTCCATTGTGGACCTTGCAATTATTAGTTGTCTCCTACAATTCCATTAAATTGCTCCTATTCCAACAAAGAGCACATATCCCATTGTTAACCTTCTATCATTTGCATCTCTTATCCAATCCGCATCACAATAACCATGCAAAGTAGTGTTATCACCTCTAAGGCACAATTTGAAGTCTAATGTGCCTTTTAAGTACCTCATGATCCTCTTGATGGTTGCCCAATGGATTGGTCTAGCTTTTGACATGTGTTGACTCACAACACTCACCGCATATACAAGATCCATCCTTGTGCCAACCATTGCATATATGAGGGAGCCTACTGCTGCATTGTATGGAACACCTTGCATTTCACCTTCAACTTCAAGAAATTCTTCATCCGTGAGCTTCATCAACTTCAAATTTGCTTCCAAAGGTGTTCCAATGGGCTTGCAATCCTATATATTGAATCGTTTCAATACTTCTTCAATATACTTTTTTTGGCTCATTGTGATGGTCTTCTTAGCACGATCTCTCACAAATTCCATTCCTAAATAAAAGTGAAGCTCTTCCAAATCACTCATCTCATATTTCTTTTCTAAATTTGCCTTTATCAAATCCATCCTTTTTAAGGTATTGATTAAGATGATCAAATCATCAATATAAAGGATAACAATCAACAAGAATTCTTTTGATTGTATCACATACATGGAATGATCAGCCTCACTCCTTACAAATCCCTCATTAACAAAGAATGTATCAATCCGTTGATACAATGTCCTTGGTAATTGCTTGAGGCTATACAAGGATTTGTTCAACTTACAAACAAGATGTTGCTTGCCTTCTTCAATAAATCCTTGAGATTGATTCATGTAGATGTCTTCTTCCAACTCTCCATTCAAAAAAGCCATCTTCACATCCATTTGATGCATTTTCAAGTCCATTGCTGCCCCAATTGCCACACTGGTTCTAATAGTGGTGAATTTAGCCACGGGAGCATATGTCTCATTGAAATCAACAGCAACAACTTGTGAGTATCTTTTTGCAAATAATCTTGCTTTATATCTCACAACATTGTCCATTGCATCCTTCTTGGTTCTAAACACCCACTTACAACCAATTGAAGACCAATTTGGTAGAAGTTGAATCAATTTCCATGTTCCATTGTCCATGAGAGATTTGTATTCTTCTTCCGTAGCCTTCTCCCACTTCATAGCATCTATGGACTTCATTGCATCACATAAATTCAATGGATTAGCAAGGAGTGCAATATTGGCATGTTCTTCACTTACTTGAGGAAAGATGTGGTTCTTCTACCATTCACCAAGTGGTCTTCTTTCTCTCATTGGATATCTCCTTTCATTTAAAGAAGATTCACCTCCATGCACTCTTCTAACTCTCTTTTCTCTTAAACCTTGTCTCTTCTCACTCAAAGGATGATACTCCTCATCATCATCATCTTCAACATCTTCATTTTCTTCATTGATGGTCTTAACTATATTAGAGACTTTCTTCTCCATCTTTTTTGGCTCTTCACCTTCATCACCATCTTTATTGCCTTCATCTTCTTGTTTTGTTGCTAAAATTGAAGATGTGTCCACAAACACACTATTACTCCCACTTGGACACATCTCCAAGTGCTTAGAAGCACTCGTATGCTCTAAAAACTCAACATCATGACTTTTAATGATCTTCTTGATATCCAAACACATAAGCCTATATGCCTTGGTACCTTCAGAATATCCAACAAACACACATTTTGTACCTTTTGCATCAAGTTTGGACCTCATACAATCAAGTACCTTTGTATAAGCAATACATCCAAAAGTCCTCATGCGTGAAACACAAGGTTTCTTCCCATTTCAAGCTTCTTATAGAATCATTGATGTGAATGTACTTGTAAGACATCTATTCCTTGTATATACTGTATTTACTACTGCTTCCGCCCAATACTCATGCCCAAGGTTTTGAGCATGAAGCATACTCCTTGCCATCTCTACAATGGTTTGATTTGCTCTTTCAGCAACTCCATTTTGTTGTGGAGTATAAGGAGTGGAGGTTTGTCTTGCAATACCTTGAATCTTCAAGTATTCATCAAAATGCTTTGACATGTATTCACCTCCATTGTCCATATGCAATACTTTGATCTTGTATTCACATTGCTTCTCCTCAAGTACCTTAAACTCCTTAAACCTTGACAAACACTCACTCTTGGCTTTAAGGATGAAGATCCACACCTTCCTTGAATAATCATCAATGAATGTGACAAAGTACCTTGCTGCTTCTATTGATGGTGTCTTTATTGAGAAACACCATAAGCATAACACAAGTAAGTATGAGTACAAATCAGCAAGGTTGCACACAAAGAGAAGTGTGGAATGAGATGACTCTCTCTTCCAAACACCCGATACTTATAGGTGGTGGTTGCTGCCCTAATGGTCAACTTCCACTCTTTGACTTTGACTTACATGTCCCTTAGGATCCGTTGGCATCTTGCGTACCTCGAGGGTATCCTATGCCATGCACTAATGACTCTTATACTTTGACTAAGATGCCCCTTGGGATCCGTTGGCATCTTGTGTACCTCGAGGGTATCCCATGCCATGCACTAATGACTCTTACCTATTCTTTGGATTATTCTCTTGACTTTGACTCTTAATCTTTGACCGCATCCTATATCCATAGGATGCCCTTTCTATATGCCAAAAGTCAATCCTTTGACCATTAGCAACTTACCTAAGGTAATATCTTCTACAACATAATATATTCTACTTTTACTATTACTTATTTATCTCAATACTCCCACTTTGCTAATTGTCAAAGGCTTTCAAACCTAATGCCTTTGTCAACATGACATGCCTATCCTTCACTAATGCCTTTGTCAACAAATCAGCAAGCATGTCTTCCGTAGGACAATATTTCATGTCAATCACTCCCATTTCAATCTTTTCTCGTATGAAGTGATGT
>JAWRVF010001894.1:0-35313 GCA_036785485.1 Physcomitrellopsis africana | reverse complement strand
TCATACGACAACGTGTCTTACAAATTAGACACATGTAGGAGGTCCTATAGAATGCCGCCATGTAGCTCTTAATTAGATAGTATTTATAGAGATAAAAGTGAAGTCTTCTTCACTCTTGTCAACTCCTTTCTTGCTTCTAGTCTAATTCAAGAGTCTCATGTATTTTCTAGTCCTTGGCAATAGTCATTCTAATTTCTTCTTCAATATACTTCTTTATTTCTATCTTATTATTTTCTTTTTACATAGTTTTTACTAACTTATGTATTTGTTTTAGTTTATATCCTTGACAATAATCTATTTTCTTCTGAAGAAAAAAATCAAGGATTAGAATGTAAAGAATGTAAGTTTAAATGTGGATAATCTGCAACCTTTAAATGCAACAATAGAAGTGAGGTAATCTACTCACTTCTTAAATATAAAACAAAAACAATAAATCTCCACTCTAGTCAAACTATCAAGGATAAGGACATGAATCATAAAAAAATAAGATATATTCTTGTGTTATTCAAAATCACTCAAAGATGGAATAGTATTAAAATTAGAATAGCTATTATCAAAGACAAGAAGACTAGAGACTCTTAAAACAAGACTAGGAACAAGAAAGGTGTTGACAAGAGTGAAGAAGGCTTCATTCTTATCTTTATATATACTATCTACCTAACAACTATGTCGCAGCATTCTATAGAATCTCTAACATGTGTCTAATTTGCAAGATATGTGTCAAACTTGCAAGACAAGTTTTTCATATGTGTACCACATACTTAGCTTGTTCTATAAGCTATCAATATATGTACCACATAGCTAGCTTGTTGGCCAAGTTTCTAACCTATCAATCACCTATAGACATATATAAAGGTGAAACCGTGTCTATGAAGCTTCTAAAAAGCTTCTCTATAAGATATTATCAAATTAACCTATTTTTATCTACTTCTACCTATCCATATTAATTAGATATTTATTCGAGTAGGTCTTATGTTTGTAATAATTAGAGATAAGATAAGAGATATGAAGAGTATATTTAAAATGTGATTACAAAAATATACAATTGAAGGTAAGCAAGTACATTATTTTATATAATATTTTTGATTAAATCATCTCAACATCCAAGTTTTTTTTAGATGTCTTCCAATTAATATTAAAATTATTATCTAAACTTGATTTTTAAATATAAAATTGATGAAACTTTATAAAAGAAAAGAAAAAATCATAGTTTATTAATATATGAAATATCAAAGCAATAAAGATAAATAAGTAAGTCTTAGGAGATTTTTAGATTTAGGGGATCTTATATAATTAAGTGATAAGGTGAGAGGCTATAATTTTTTTAATCTTTTAGTTGGTTGAAATTTAAAAGCTTGACTTATTTAGCTTTATACTTAGAAAAATAAATCCAAATGTTATAAGAAGAAAAAATGAGATATAATTCATTGTTTTTCCTACATAGTATGGTTGTTTCTTGAAATTTGTAGTAGGCCCATCTTAAAAGGTGGTTTATGCACCTTCAAAAGTTATGTAAAATTTTACTAAAAATATAAGTAAATATATAAAAATCAATTTTTTAAATATTTTTTATAATTTTTAGAATCAAGATATAAGTTGATATATTTAGATTTATAAAAAAAAAAAAAATTATTTTATTTTATAGCTTTGTTTTATTTTATATTATTTCTAAAGGCCAAGGCTTCCAAGTGTGAGTTTTTCTTCACTAGGTGGAAGACATTTATAAGGCTTTTGTACCATGGCCTTTTAATATAGGCTTTTAGGTGTAAACATCATCTTAAATTACTTATCTTATTTTATCTATACATATTCTTTAAATAATAATAATAATAATAATATATTTTTAATATATTATTTTTAAAAAAAATTATAAAATAAATCAAATAACATATCTTCAATACTATGTTTATATAAGTTTATAATAAATTTAGAAAATATTTTACAAAGTATTGGATACTATTATTGCCTATAATTTATTTGTAAACAAGCATGATAACATTGTATAAGTTCTAATTATAATTTGATTAAAAATGATTTTATATAAAATTAGTTATTCCAAGAATATAATATATAATTATTCTTTAAAAAATCTTATTATTTTAATATTTTTTAATACTTCTACTATCAATCTATAGCAAATCTTGTATATAAGATAAATTATAATATCAATTATATATAACAAAAATATCATCTGTATGTATGTATGTATGTATGTATGTATATATATATATATATATATATATAATGTAAAATTCTATTATTTTTTCAATCTTTTGTCCTTGAGTTGATATTAAAATACATTCATAAGAATATCATCAAAACACATATTCTTGATATCACATGCTCTAGTCTATGAACTAAAACTTGCATCAAATAATACTCAAATAAGAGTCTCATGACATTTATTTCACAATACAAACCTCTAAATGCCTTCATATCGTTTTTATTTCTCCAAATTACTGTTAATCTTACAAATTCCTTTCGTAGATTCTTTTTACTTGGTTAGATCTTAACATGTATCTTTATTTAGAAACTGTAACTGTTCCAATGAAACGAATGTAAATGAATCAATGATATTGTGGCTTTATTCCGGTATTAAATTAAACAATGGTCAAATGCATAATATATCATGACAACGGCAGAGAAGAACTATTTAGAGTAACTGAAAAATGCGAGTTGTTGATTGACCACAGACATCATAATTCACGGATACAGAAACCATGAGGATGTTTTGAAAAGTGTTTTGAAAAGTCGGCTTGTATCCGGTCCTCGTGATCTATTTGCAAAAGCTCCAATTGCAACAATTGCAATTAGACTAGTATACATTAAAAAAAGATTATCGCATGATGTGTGGGGTTGAGGGATAGTGAAAGGGGCACAGTAGCTTGGGTGTGCAGTGAGTTGCGATGTCACATAATTACAGATGGTGAAGGGTTGAATCCTCCATCTCATCGCACCGCCACCGTTTCAGTACGATACACAAGACAAGAAGGCCTTGACAAACATCCTGACAGGGAGATATAAGTGGCTGCTGTACCAGAAAAACTCCTCTGGACGAGGTTGTGTTGATTCTGCCCGATTGAATTTGAGGGGTGGTGTAATAATTGCAAGGATAGTGCTGGTGAGATTGTTCTCCAAGCCACCAGATTCAGTTAGACCCCCAGTTGTTCCCACGTATTGTCCATCCTGCCCGGTGCAAGATTCAATATTATATTGCAAGCCTCTTTCCCTTGCACCTGTTCATCTTTCCAATCCGTCACCCTTCTGCATCTTCCACGCCTTGCTTCACCAGCTCCGGGCACGTTCTCCGGCTGTGACCTGTCTGGTGACAGTGTCCACATTTATAAGTACCTCGCTTGATACCCTTGGCGCGAGGTCCATACCTTCGAATTAGAGATGTTGGATCAGCAGCCTGCACACTATCCTTAAGTGGACAATGTCGTCTCGTATGACCCGCTTGCTGACACACTCCACATCGGTACACGCGGGTTGGATAGCTCCGGCTCTTTTTCACGTAACCAAGTTTAGGGCAAAAGTGCCTGCGGTGTCCCTCTTTCCCACAATGTGTACAAGAGAACTTCACTCCTGCACAGTTTCTTAGGCTTAGTAACAAGCCTGTGGCAATTCATCCGC
The DNA here is from genome assembly GCA_036785485.1 of Physcomitrellopsis africana. Lineage (NCBI taxonomy): Eukaryota > Viridiplantae > Streptophyta > Bryopsida > Funariales > Funariaceae > Physcomitrellopsis > Physcomitrellopsis africana. The sequence goes on along the minus strand of JAWRVF010001894.1, from coordinate 31,680 downwards.
TTCCAAACACATCAAAGGAACCTTCAGAACTAAAAGAGCCGTGATCACATCCGACACCAACTCCTACAACCTGTACCTCTCATTTGAAGTCCTCGCATCCTGCGGTTTTCAGGGTTTTGGAAAAATAGTTTCTGTTGCTCAGAAATTTTCCTCCTCGCATCCTCAGTGCTCTTTGCTCTCTGCATGCACGACATCCACAAGACATAAGGGATGTATCATCAGCTCACCATCAGATATTGTCATGCCCGTAATACCTGGAGGATAATGACTTACTAGATCCATGGCTTCAAAGGTGCTATGTAATCTCCCCAGTGAATTAACAGAAACCCCACGAAACTATATACACTAACCTTCATACACCGTATTATAAATCGAGATACCAGTTGAAAGAGGAGAAATCAATTACCTTGATGGAAGCCACCATCCGAGAATGAATGGTGAGATTTTGATGTTGGCGCTTGGCCCGCTTACTGAAAGCCCCCGTCCGCTTTTCTAACTCCTACAACAATCTACTAATATAAATATAACAGCTGAAGGAAACGAACGTACACTGTTGAAGGAAAGTCAAAACAATAGTGAATCAAATTGAAATTTATTGGCCAATCTCATCCAATCAAGTAGTGTCTTAATACACAATCCTTCACTAACCTAGAATTTCATTTCATTCAGAGATTCTTCTGGGTATTAAAACAGACCTTCATCGTGCGACTTATCCTCATTCGAATAGCTTCTGGTCGAGGCCCGTAAACTCGTCTTTCTGATCTTTTAGGCACATCAGGATCAAATCTGTCAAGAACCTCGTCGTCCTCAACCCTCAAAGGTGACCTACATAACAAGTGCAATCACATAATCACAGGTCATGGCCAACTAATTTAAGCAGTTTCTTCACGAAAAAGGTCCTTCACATCTAAATGCACGATCAAATACCAATTCTGCGTCATCTTCTTTATACTGGGAACTTACGTCTAAATTCTCGACAGGGTTTTAAAAACTCAAATACTCCCTTAAGATGTCACCGACAGTAAGAACAACTCAGATACGTTGGAGGCACCAAGTTCATTACTTAAATTAAATAAAGCTATGCCAATGGAAGTAGAAAAACCAACGGTGCCCAAAAAGATGATTGCATGGTAAACACCAATATCTATAACTGATCATCTTAGATAAGCCACATTAACTGACCGAGTTTGAGCTGTTTCCCAAGCTGACTCCCATACTGAATCCTCCAACACCATTCCTTTTCCTACACAATAAGAACAGCTACTTGGACCCTGTACGCATGGCCCACAATGTCAGAAATAATATTATCTTCAAAGCAGGCCTCATTGTAAGCCCCAGAACTTCAACTATTTTGCAAAGCTTGACTTGAGTTAAGACGGAAGCGACGAGCTCAACTCATGATCAAGCTTACAATCGAATGCAGAATATAAAAATTAGAAAAAAGGAGTGCTGAAGTTGCCCCCATGATGATCAATACTTCAGGAAAGTTGTACACCTTGGGACTGTCCAGAATATAACCCCTCCCCCGGCACACTGGACAAGGCACGTTCTTCTTATATTCCTCCTGGAAAGACTGAGGGCCATGTATGCTCTCTGCTTGCTTCCTGAAAATTCATGCTGATAGATATCCGTAATTTTTGTATGAAATCTTTTCAAACAATCCTCAACATATTTTGTTCACTAACTCTACGAGAGTATAGAGTGCTAAATTTTGTGCCACAAGAAGTAGAGTAGAGCATTAATATGTTACTGTAGTATAACAAATTTGAACTTGCACTGACTAACCTGACTGTAGGTAAAGTCTAATATGAGAGGCAAACGCTTCACTACCATCGTCCTAATTCACAAAAGGATTTGGCAATGACCAAAGAAGAGTGCATAGAGATAATGAACACATACCGTGTCTTCATGTCGAGGCCTAAGCCGAAGAAATCCTCGAAGGGGTCATAGTCTACCTGCTCCATGAGGACAAGTACAGCTCAGATTAGCAGTGCTGACAGACTAGTTTCCAAATTTTGGGATAAGCACCGGGTAAGGCAGTAGGGCCCAAATCGGCCCCCAATGCTTGCAGAATTACTGACCAAGCAAAAACAAATAAAATTAAAGACTACAAAGCGACAAAAATGAATGGGTCCAGAAATTCAGATTGAGGAAAAACTGGCGCTCACCGAGAAATCTGGAGGTTTTTGCGAGTACCCACATCGGACACCAATTGAGAATTTCACCAAACCTCGAGCAGGATAATGGACAGGAATGGTGAGCCCAATTCCGACTGTTCCTGGAAGAAGTGGAGGGCTAGAATGGTAGATGTACCACGATTGTGATTTAGCAATCATACCTGCAGGGAAGAATATAATTTCGAGGCGAGAAAAAGCAGTGATCTGTTTCAGACATTAAGTCGAGGACGAATTCGACAAGGCATTGGGATAAGGATGGAAGAGAGGGAGAGATTTGGGATTGAAACGATCTAGCAATGGAGATAGCTCTCAAATTTTCGGAGCCAAGGACCTGCAGGAAAACGATGCGGGCTGAAGAAGGTGAAGGTAGACTGCCGACGTGATGAAACAAAGAGGGCGAGAGGAGGAGGAGGTGGTGGAGGGGAGGAGGCAGAACTCGCGTATCACATGGAATGCCCTGCACAAGTGCAGGTTTGCTTGGCCTCCATCACTACTCAGCAACCACAACGACATCACGCGCGCCCCCACCAGAAGCAGCTGACGTGTTCGATGCCCATTGGCTCCCCAGAACACGTTCATGCCAAGCCTCTCATTGACTCGTCACATCAGCAGATAATAACATATATGTCTTCAATGTGAACACGTATTCTAGGAGAGCCCAGAAAGTCCACGACCACAATTAACCTCCGCCCCCCAGTGTAGTTCCAGACGATTTTTTAAAAGAAAATTGAACGACATTCCACACTGTAGTCGAATAAGGTTGCTTCTTTTCAAACGTGAGAGTTCTATTTTATTTCAAATCAAAATCTTGAAAATAGTATACAAGGTTCTATACACATTTTTATATTCATTCCCTGGGGTCTGGCACCTTGCACAGTATTTTTTATCCAAATATTGAGCTCAAGAATTACACATTGTTTTCCCATTTGGTCTTCCATCAATTCTACCGAACTTATTGTAATTTTCCACTCAAGAAACGTGCATTCATTGTGCTGAAAAAACATGTGTTTTAGAAAAAATCTAAGAAAACAAAAAGAGGCAAAACAAAAGAAGTGTGCATGCGTATGTGTAAAGATAAAGATAAATATGTATTATTTCATTTGCTTTAGAAACCTGAAGGTGATATAAGATTTGGAAATGACATATTGTAGCATGAGCAAATATCCTTATTTTAAAAATCAAAATAAAAGAGAGAACAAAATAATTGCAATAAAAAGTAGTCTAAAGACTCTGCAAGTTTATTTTTAAAATGCTCTTTTTGTTCATTATCTTTCAAGTTCTAAACACTAGTTGATTTTCATCAATGTCTAGTCTGATTGCAAATACAATATAGGTCAAGGTTTCACAATCAAATTTATTTGTTTTTTTCTGCATTAAAACGTGGTGTGTGTGTGTGTGTTTGTGTGTGTGAATATATATATATATATATATATATAAATAGTCACAACTTTGGTAGAAGATTTTGAATGTGTATTATTTTGTAATTTTTTTAATAAGATTTTTATTCATTAATATATTATTTTAGCACTATAGGTTTATTATGTAAGATGTATTGTCAATAGGTCTAAATGGTGGTATAAGTAAGATTTTTTTGAGTATCCTCTTTCATTAATTAAATTTGTAAAATAAAAGAACAATTATAATGTAATGAAAATATTTAATAAAACTGTGAATTGATGTGTTAATAATATAAAATTTGTATTAATAATATACAAAAATTGGAAATATATGTATGTTTGTATGTGTGTACATAAATATATATATATATATATATATATACACGTAATATATATACTATATATATAAACGTAATATATATACTATATATATACACGTAATATATATACTATATATATATACACACACATACTATACAGTAACAAAAAAAATCAATGATATGTGAGATTTGTTGAGCAATGTGTGATGAAGTTTGTGTTGGAAGATTGATAATACTGTTCTAAATTCTTATAGTTCATCTTGAATTACTTAATTTAAATACGATTATATGAACCCAATCTTTGAGTTTTTGAAGCCAAAAATATCTTCTCAAAGTATGGCCAGCAGAGAGAGAACGTCCAAGCAAAAAGAAATGAAGTTGACGTGGAAGTAGAAGCCAGGGATACCCAACTAGAAGTAATGTTGCATTGCAGGGCAAGCTCCCGGATCGATGTAAGGAACTGAAGTGGGCAGGAGGTGGGGAAGTGCAGGGGCTGAGGTCCGGTCCGGAGCCTCCAAGTCCAACTCCACCCACTACCAAAGCCACGGCGAGAAATCAAACACCGGCATGCCCGTCTTCGTCGTCTTTCAGGGGATGCTCGCGTGAGGCGAGGCCGCTCCTCCTCCTCGTTGCAATGGCTTGCAACCATGTCTGGACGCCGTCGATGTTGGCGCATCCCACCCTTTCCTCCTCATTCTTCTGCTCCCACAATTTCACCTCCTCTCCCTCTTTCTCCTCTCCTCTCTTCCCTTCACTCTCTCCTTCCCGCTGCTGCTGCTGCTACGACCTCCCACATTTCCTCCTGCCTCTAATTGCACCTGTACCCTTCTCGCCTTTAGCATGAAGCGCTGCTTCCCTGCTTCCCACCCCTACCCTGCCTCTTCGTCTCCTCCCTTAATATGCAGCAGCCCCTTCATGGCAAACGAGTCCAGCTCTCTTGATCACCCTCTTTATTTCCTGCCCCAAGGCCTCTGTCCTTCCTCTGCTGTTTCTCCTCGCCGCTCTCCCTCCAATTGCCCTTCTGTCCGACCCCTAGCTCCCATGTCTTGCAATTCTTCTCATGTCCCGGCTGCTCCGGATCCAACCACTGACCCTCCACCTCCCAACCCCATTGTTCCCCACCACGACAACACCGCCACTCTGGACTTCGAGCGGAAGAAGCTCGAGCGGGATCAGCGGCGCAAGCACAAAGTAGAAATGAAAGCAGCGCGAGCAAGAGAATACGAGGCGCGGTTGCGCGAGAATTGCGCACAAGATATGAGTGAGGACTTATTGGCTTCTGGATGGAAGCAACCCCCAGTGAGAGAAGACGGATACGGAGGCTGGGAATATGCTTCGATTCACGTTGAAGCTAACTCGGCTGCACTAGCTCAGTACCCGAGTTGGAAGAGGAACTTGCATCCGCAGCATTTGGACAGACGTTACGGAGGATGGGATCAGTATCCTTCCTCTTCCTCCGAGGACACTGCTCTTGGTGGCTGGTTGTACTCCGATCCGTCTGACCAATTAAGTGATTTTCAAAAAGAAGTGGAAATTTTGGGCAAGAAGGTATATTCTAACTCTTACACATGCCTCTTGTCTTCTTTTATTTGCCTTGTACCTGCAACGGATGAGCTTCTATGGAGAATTGTCCTCTCATTTTCTAGGATTTTCCTTGCTGTAACTAACTCGACAGCAATGTAAAGGTGATGGTCACAGTGGCATCCAAGGGAGCTACAGTGGAGAAGTGGCTCGAGGTACGCAAAAAGGAAGTCAAGTGGGGGTTGGACATCGAGTGGCGACCAACGTTTCAAAAAGGCGACTACCATTATGCGGCACTCTTACAACTCTCTCTTGAGGAGTGTTGTCTTCTCGTCCAGCTGCAATTCATAGACATGTTGCCTGCATCCCTCAAAAGCCTTCTTGCAGATCCGAATATAAAGATGGGTGGAGTAGGTATTTTGGTAAATTTCTATCCTTGATTCAGATTGTTGACCAGACCTTGTAGTTAGAACTTGCACCGAAAGCTGTGAGGAGCAGTGCAGATGCAAACATTAGCTCATATTTGTGAGTGGTGCGGTTGCAGGCAGACACGAAGAAGCTGATGAACGACTACGATTTGATATGTGCCGGCGAAGTGGAGCTGACAACATTAGCCGCGTCCACGTTGAAAAACACTTCTCTCAAGAAATCAGGCATTGTAACCCTAACTGAGAAGATCCTTGGGGTTCCCTATAAGAAGAACAAGCGAGTGACCATGAGCAACTGGGAGAACCGCGACTTGACATATGCACAAATTCAGTATGCTGCTGCAGATGCATGGTTGTCATATTCGATCATGATGGCGCTCCTGAATTACAAGGAGATGCCACCCTCGGCTTTGTCATTGGAGACTACGCCCGGCCATACGGTACACTCTTGACCTCCCTAATAAATGGGAGCAAGTGGAGAGTTTTTTCTTAGCTGCATTACTCTTAGAACTCTGACTGTATCATTTACATGCAACAGGTTGTAGAACCTCGTCGTTTTCACTAGTGCAGAATCGATGCTGAAATCAGATACATATCTGTCAATAACGATTTTGAGTGATTTTGAACGGACATTGGGAATGCAGGCCTCGGATGATGGGGAGAATTTAGTTTCAGTTGAAGATGCGGGCCCACTTTTACAACCCTAGCATCTTAATTACTGCGCCAACTTCATCATGTGCTCAATGTTGGATGATTGCTGTGGAGTCAAGGATTTAGATTACACTCACTTGCTATGTCTGGACTGATTTGAAAGCTCGACTGCCTGTTGGATATCTCAGTGCGTGGTGCGTGACTTTTGCAATGGCTCTTATTCTTGTGCATTCAAGTGAAACAGACAGAATTTGTAGCGCTTGGATCGGAATTATTGAGGTTTTGGTGGTGACAAGGCTTTACTAAAGCAGCTACCACAATGTGATGTGGGAAGTGTGACAACGCTCAGAATGACGGGCTCTGAATCTTTGATTGATCAAACGAAGTTTGATCTATTGTACCAAAGATCCCTTCCTCCTGCAACCTTGCATTCATGTCAAAGCGACACTTTATCATCTCGAGTCACAAGCGGGAGGCGCAGACGTGAACAGCTTCGAATTGTTTTTGTATTTCGGATGAACAATCGACAACATAAGGATCTGGAATTTGTGGTGTTTGTAAATTTTGGTTAACAGTTCTATTCAATTTTTCCATTGTCTCTGTTTCTTGTTCTCTCATTCATTATGAGCTATGTTTTGAAATTGATGCGGTTTGTTGGAGCTTTATCAATATCGATATTGAGAGAGTAAGGACGAGCTTGTGTTGATCGGTTTCAACTTCTGTGTGATTGATGAAGTGGATTCTATCCCTAACGATGAAGATTGCGCTCTTGTCAACATATCAAAATCTTCCGGAAGACCGAGTGTGAAGATATGTAACCATATGCAGCTGTGATTGCAAATGCCTTTTTACGTGAATACCATCACACAGGAAATTGAATGCTCACGGATCAAAAGTGAACTAAAAGTCATGAAAGGAAATACTGGGGAGGAAGGGTCATAAGTTGAAGGGAACACTTATCAGCTGCACATCATGAAACCCTCGTCGGAGTTTCTCCGACAAAAGTAAAGGACTCAGACCTCAATTGGAAAAGCGGACACAGATTACACCCCGATAGCTCGATCACAAAGTTCAATATAATGCAAGACGAAATTTGCGCTCCTGTGTCAGCAGGATACCCTACCGAGGAGCTACAAATGTGCAGGGGCATTTTCCGAGGATCAGAAATTCCACTCCGCAATAGAAAGTGCAGCCAAATAGTAAAAACCACTGATCTCAATCTGCCGAACATGGCAGGACAAGGAAGCAATTCTCCCTGTTTATTTTTGTATAATTTTTTTTCGGTGGCGTGATTGTATTTTGTTGCAGAGCATCAGAAAAACCTCGCCGAACAGGCCAGACTGGGTAGTTGGAGATAATTGACTCCCACACTCACCTGGGCTTGAGAGAAGGCCAGAGACCTTGCAAGGAGCCCTGAAGCCCTCTTCAGTGTATTTTTAGAAAACTGGTCTGAAATTTTGATTACCGAAACATTCCACGAATATATGTATGAAATAGAGGGCAGATTTTCCTCATCCACCTTCACCTGGCACCATTGGTGGGTGAGCGTGAGGTCAAATCTATCAGGTTGATAAACGGGCTCTCTGGAAAAGGGAAGGAGAAGGGATGATGATGTGCCAGGCAGCCTCGTGAACGGACACACCCGGTACCCAGAAGCTGGGGGCAGGACAGGGCAGGGCAGGGCATGGCAGGGTAAATCTTGCGCTGGCACCACATCACCACTGCAAACTCTATCCTCACAAAAAATATTCCCTGCCAGCCTACCTGCCTCTCTTCCTCCTTCCCTCTCTGCCATCTTCCTTTTCCTATGCACTCGACGTGGCTGTCAGTTTCGAGGCAAATTCAAATGGAGGTTGAATTTTTAAAAAGTGGCAAGTATCATTTTGGTGGAAAACTCTAAAAGAGCAGTGATGATTCGTGTAGCGCCTGACAGCAACGTACAGTAGTAAAGAGAAAGACCGACCATGTGGAGAAATAATAATTAGCAAGGGTGGTAGTCAATCTCTCCCCCCCCCCCCCTTCTTCCTCCGCAGCTCCCGTGGCACCTCATCGGCATCGCTGTTTCCTTCTTCCTTTCCTTTCCGTTCCTTTCCTTTCGTCACTGGCTCTTTCGGGTGCCCGTTCTCTCCACCTTTCCATCCTTCCTTCCTTCCTTCCTTCCTTCCGCGCGTTCCCCCTTCCACCTCCTGCTCCTTGAGACAGTCCACTCGTCAGTTGTCTTTTGCATGTTCTTTTCCCCTCTTATGTCCTCTCCCCTACCTCCCATCCCCTCCTCTCTGGTCCCTTCCGCTGCTTCTCTTCTTATTACCCTCCCTTTGCAATGCCTGTCGCTATCTTCGCGGCTGTCATGCGGCAGCGACCACAGCTCCTCTCGCTCCCTTTCCCCACTTTCCCTGTCTCCCCTGATGTGCTTTGACTCTTCCCCGCTCCTGCTCTTCCCTCTCCTTTCCTCTGCCCTTTTCTGACGCCGGGTCGTGCCGGAGTTATCTCGCTATGGCGCCCTTGCTCCACCTCTTCGCCCCTGGTGGTGCTACTGCTGCCTTCGTTATTGTCTTGTCGACGGTGTGAAGTGGTCTTGTGTCTCTCCCCTATCGCTCCTTCTTGGAGGGCGTCGCATGATCATGTGTTGTGCTGTTCCATGGGTTGCTTTGGGTCCAAAAGCTTGGAGCACAATTCCCATACCCTGGCCGACCCCGAAGCCATTGCGCGCAACACTGCGTTCAGCGTGAGTGAGGTGGAGGCGCTGTACGAGCTTTTCAAAAACATCTCTAGTGTTGGGGTGTATGATGGTGTTGTCAACAAGGAGGAATTTCAGTTGGCGCTGTTTAAGCAGAGTAACAAGGGTGAAAGTCTCTTCTCTGACCGAGTTTTCAACCTATTCGATGAGAAGCAGAAGGGCTACCTGGAGTTCTCAGAGTTTGCACGCGCTCTGTCCGTGTTCCACCCGAATGCGAATGTGGAAGATAAGATTGACTTCGCCTTCCGGCTCTACGATCTGCAGCACCAGGGCTTCATCGAGCGTGCTGAAGTGAAGCGTATGGTGGTCGCGACGCTAGCTGAGTCCGGTCTGAATCTTACGGATGATGTAGTAGAGGACATCATCAACAAGACTTTTGCTGAAGCTGACACTAAAATGGATGGCAAGATCGATAAAGAAGAGTGGCATACTCTTGTTCAGCAGCATCCATCACTTCTTAAGAATATGACTCTGCCCTACCTCAGGGATATTACCACGACATTTCCAAGTTTTATCTTCCACTCGCGGGTCGAAGACAATTGAGGTGATAATCGGCTTCTTGAAGTCGTGGTGCATGTCCTGGGTGTTGTCGGTAGTTGAACTTCGTAATGAACATGGAACTGCTTTGGAGGTGACATTGAGTTGGGAGTTTTTAGATTGATTAGAGTGCAGAGCATGTTAGGGTATCATGTCCGAGGTCGTGAAAAGCGCCACTGGTCGAGCTTGGTGAGGGTACTGTCTGAAGTAGGTGGATGTCTGTTTGCCATTTCCCATATGAAGCTTGAATAGTCCAGCACGATTGTATCTGATCAGAAATTCGGCCTAGGCAGATGTGAAGCTGACTGCATGTTCCGATCAATTGGTTTTTTGGTTTGGACGTTGTAGTTAGGTTTTTTGTTTTCCGTTGTTTGACAGCCTTTATAGAATCTACCACGCTAGTTTACGTCCTCTGAAGAGCTCTGAGTTCACCTCAATTTGAGATCAAAGGAGGCTATAATTGTGCGGTAGAATCCTAGAATTTGAAGCTTGGATATCTAGCATCAAGAAGGTTTCAAGGAAAGGAAATTTGTCTTCATCGAACTCGTGAATGTAAGTCCCAGTGCATTCAGCTCATGCATAAAAGCTCTCTTCCGGAGTTGAGTTTCTCAAGTTATATTACAACTGATGTGTACTTGTGAATTTGGAGCTCCGGCATTGCCAGTCTGACCTTGAAGTTTACATATCCTGCCCTCGGGGGATTGTTTAGTCGAAATGGGTCACTGGTGGATCATATTGTTTTCTCAAATGTAGTATTAGTGGTGTCTTGCAATTCTATTGAAAAGGTTTATAAAAATTTGAAAGAACGCCATTGTGATCGCAGAGTTTTCAATTTGAATGTCAGCCTTGGTCTTTCCTGCTGAGTAAATGATCAGTGGTGGTGAGCGTGTAAACCAGTACTCTGAATTTCAACAATGTACCCTTGCCGAATCCCTCATGTAAATTATTATTTTTAATTTTAATTTCCTATTGCCTAGTATTGATTCTAAGACTTTGAATGTTATTTTTGCTTGATACATAAGTTCTATAAAATAGAGAGTAAAGAGGACCTTTTAGTAATAACATTTTAAAGATCTTATTTTGGCACAAAACAACACTTTAAAGAGTATGCAAGGTTTCATCGATTAAAATTCGATTTCATTGGTTGTCCTTAAAACTTTTAGACTCTAAATTGTAAGAGCGATGCTTATTTATCTATACAAATTTATTACTGTCTATATATTAAAAAATATTGATTTCTCTTTCTTCTTATTTTTGTTAAAATTTTAAAAATAAATAATTATTATACTGAATTTGTATGAGATGTAATGTAAAATTTAATAAATTTACATCAATTGAATATTGGTAAAAAAGATATTTTTTAAAATTGGCAAATAATCCTTGTTCTTATAGTTTCTTGAACAAAAATAATTAATAGGACTTATAATTATCTTTACTTTTAGAATATGGAAAGATTACAACTAAATAGATGTTTACAAATTTTTCCAAATATTTTGAAAAGATATTACTTATTATTTGTTAAAGATTTGTAAAAGCACTTTTAAATTCAATTGTATATATATATATATATATTCAAGATATAATAGCTTATAGAAAATTTATTTTTCTATACTAGTTTCATTATTTAATTTTTAAAGTTTTTGAAATATATCTTAGTTTAATATTTGAGAAGATAATTGCTTATTCAATCATTTTTAAAATTCTAAAATTAATTGTAATAGATAAAACATTTGTATATTTTTTTACAAATAATATTCTTTCAAAGAGATAGCTATTTAAAATTAAATTATTACAACAATTTTATGATTTTAATTAAAAAAGTCCAAAGATTATACAATTTAAAGGATCTAAAATAATAATAATAATAATAATAATACTTAATGCTTAATTTTTATAAATTACTTTCAAAGGTTGTATGCATTAATTTATTTGCAACATTTTTGTAATGCTTGAGATTGTCTATTGCTAACTTTAGTAAAATCTAAAAAAGAATTTTTTACCAAAATAAAGTTTTATTTTTTAGAAATTTTTCTGTTAATATAATATGCTAATATTCCAATGTCTAAAAGTAATTTTATAAGAATGTTTTTATATTTCATTTTTATGCATGCAAGAGATATTAAATAAGATTAAGAAGTAAAAAAAAAACACATCTTTAATACCAAGTTAATAGAGTCCAAGTGTATGTTTCTTATTGTGACTAGATATTATTTTGTTTCAAGAGTTGCATGGTTTTCTAATTATAATTGTATCTCAAGCTTTAAATTAGAAGTAATCAATCAAGAAGACACAAAGATAATAAGATTTTTTTTGATAATGGCACCCTCTCAAGTGATTAATAGAAATATTGTTGCATCTTGTCAAAAATCAAGAGTTATTCTTTTAAAGAATTTTGATGGTACAAAATATAAGTTGTGAGGATTTATCAACTAAGTAAATTTTTTTATTAAACTTCAACCTCTCTATTATCCAATCCAAGAATTTTAGATCAAAATTATTAAAACTTCATTTAATAGATTTGTTCTTTCTTGGTTCTTATTGTTTTTAAAATAATAAGACCTTACATTAGATAATTTAGATATATTTTTAGAATTTTTTTATTTATATATAGAAAATATAATATAATTTATATGTTAATTTAAAAAAATTAAAATTTTATAATTAAAAAATTGATTTATATGTGAATATTTATCATAATTTTAATAATTGATGTCAAATCAAATAATATTTCATTTGTTAACCAATTTTTTTATGAGTTACAAAATAATTTGAATTAATTATTGTTAACATGTATTATGGATTAGATCAAAGAACTATATAAGATTATAATAAAATAATGGAATACATGAATCTTATTGCAAAGTACCGCAATACAAGAACAAAAACAAGACTAAAAGGTCTAAACTAGACCACAAGATATATATTGTCGAGACTTAGGAGCCCCTATCGAGGATACAAGCTGAAAAGAGATGTATAAACCAATGAAATTAATGGCAGAGGAAAGCGATAGAATTATATAAAAAAAAATATAAGTATTTAAGAAGAAACTGGAATGGCTATTGCCAAAGATTAAAAAATATAAAGATTGTTGAATTAGATAAGAAGTAACAAAGAAGTTGATAAGAGTGAAAGAAAACTTCACTCTTGCTTCTATATATACTATCTATTTAATAGCTATGTGGCAACATTCTATAGGACCTCCAATACATGTCTAATTTGCATGACATGTGTCAAATTTGCAAGACAAGTTTCTTATATGTGCGCCATGTACTTAGCTTGTTCTCCAAGCTATCAACATGTGTGACATGTGACTAACTTGTTGGCTAAGTTTTTATCTTACTAATCACCTATAATCATGAATAAAGATAAAATTACATCTATGAGGCTTCTAAGAAGCTTCTCTATAAGATATTAACAAATTAATCTACTTTTATCTACTTTATCTATCTATGTTAATTAGATAATTATCAAAGTAAATCTTATGTTTGTAATATTATCTCCTCTTTTAGAGACAAGTTCCACAAGAAGCCAAATTATATTTGTTATATATTCTGATCTTTATTCTTTTTAAAGGTAGTTAATAGGTCCTCTCAGCCACCGATAGTATTCCATACTAGGAAAAAAAGACCACTCTAATATTTGATCATTGTTAGAGCCTTCATAACTTCTTTCAAAAAAAACATTTGGAATACCATTAAGAGTAGTTCTTACTTCTAAAAGTATTATCAAATATTGGGAGTTTCTTTCAAAGTTGTGATATCAAACACATTGTATTGTACAAGGAAAAACATATTGTTCTTGAGGATCTTTATCTCTTCTCTATCATCTTGAAAGTTGTGACAATTGTAATATCTTGTAAGAGTCATCAAATTAACTCATTAGTTGTTTTAGGATAAAAGAATGCATTTAGAGTGCCAAAACTACAATTGTAAAGTAAAGATGTATTTAGATGATGCTAAATGAAGGAAAATAGTATTAGTGAGAAAAAAAATAGGATCCTAGTAAGTCTTAGAGGCAATTATCTTAGTTGATTTAGTATTTTTTTTAATTATAAGAATTAGCATTTAATTATTGAAACCAATATCTATATTGGCCTTCTATCTCTATGTACTACTTATTAAAAATATATAAATATTACTAAATAAGTAGAAGAAGCATGAGAAATAAACCTCATATCTTTTTAATTATTTATGTAAAAAATAGATTTTTTAGTTAATTTAAATTGATTTTATTATTACAAAAAATCACCAAGTTAGAATAAAATAGTTATAAATGGATATTATTATTTCAGAAATATTATAAGAATTTTTAGAATTTATTTAAAATTTATTTAGAATTTTTTAGGAATTTTTAGAAGAATTTTTAAGACTTTGGTAAAAATGAGTTTTATCACCTTGGGAGCCATTATGAAGAATTGGAGTAATATTTGAAGGCCGTACGTGGTTTCTAGGCTAATTAGATATTTTTGAACACCATGGTGAAGTCAAAATTACAAAAAAATTGATTTTACTAATAAAAAATAGGAAGACCAACAGCTAATGTAGTCCTTATAAGAAAGGAGGTGCACAAGTTCTATATGGGTTGTGGCACCTTGGATGTAGGTAGGAGGATAAGACTAAGGCCTCGTGGCCCCTCTAGGACATCCATATACACTACTTGTGAGCCTTGGTGAGATTTGATTTTATGATCTCTTAAGCAAGTTATCCTTGAGGTAAATTTTTTTTACTTAATTTCTCTATTATTTATCTTTTATCTTTAGATTACCATAATTTATTCATAATAACTTAGATTTATATGTTTCTTATACCATTAGAAAGATAAAAAAATTATTTAAGTAAAAATATAATTTTTATTTTTATTTTTATTAGATGAAAATATAGTGAAAAAATTATGATATAGTTTTGAATTGTGTACTTACTTGATATCCTATACTTCTCTTGTTTTGTGGTTTTTATTCTTATTGTACATGTTAAATGCCCCTTCACTTTACACCACAAATTACAAGTAATTCTTAAGTAAGGCCACCTTATAATTTGGGTGATTGTAGAGTACAAACTTACTCTCATATTTTGGTGCGTTAGTTGGGAGGTGGTGCTTCTAATTGTATGGGTGATTGTAGAGTGAATTAATGGTGGTTGATCGCTTTTGTGGAATTTTTGAGTGAGCATTTCAACCCTATCCTTTATCATTGATAATTTTTTTACCTTTCTTCATTATTATTGTAAACAAAGTTTTTATCATTTATAGTCGAAAAAAAAATAAAAAAAAATAAAATTAATAGAGGGTGATTTGCTCTCGGGTTTTTATCAATTTGTTTTTTTTGTATTTGTTATTTATATTTGGAATTTTGTGAGATTGTGTATTTTGATGTAAAATCTCTAAAAAGCTATTATTTATTTAATTTGCACCAAGTTTGAAGTTTTGGAGAATTTTGAGTAGAAGTGGGTCCACTACCTTGTATGGTTGCTCCCAAGAGTGATTTGCTCTCGGATTTTCAATAATCAATTTTTATGTATTTGTTAGTTGACCTTGAAACTTTGTAAAGTTGTGTATCTTATTGTTAGCTTTCTAAAAAACTATTATACATTTGATTTGGATCATATTTGAATTTTTGGTGAATTTTTGATTAGAAGAGGTTTGACGACCTTGAATGTTTGCCTTCAAGAGTGACTTACTCTCGGATTTTCATCAATCAGTTTTTATATTTTTGTTAGCTGATTTTGAGATTTTATTAACTTGTGTATCTTATTGTTAGCTTTCTAAAGAATTTTTTTATATTTAATTTGGAACAAAATTGAATTTATGGTAAAGATTTGATTAGAAGATGGTTCATTATTTTGGGAGTTTGCTCCCAAGAGTGATTTGCTCTTGGGATTTTATCAATCAGTTTTATTGTATTTTTTATGTGGCTTTGAATTTTAGTAAGGTTTTTTACCTTATTGTTAGCTTTCTAAAGAATTTTTTCATATTTAATTTGGAACAAAATTGAATTTATGGTAAAGATTTGATTAGAAGATGGTTCATTATTTTGGGAGTTTGCTTCCAAGAGTGATTTGCTCTTGGGATTTCATCAATCAGTTTTATTGTATTTTTTATGTGACTTTGAATTTTAGCAAGGTTTTTTTATCTTATTGTTAGCTTTCTAAAGAGTTATTACACGTTTGATTTGGACCAAAATTGAATTTTTAGTGAGATTTTTGATTAGAAGGGGATTCACTACATTGGTAGTTTTGTGTATTCCTTGTTTGAAAAGGGATTTTTTTAGTACCTATTAACTATTTTCAGTTGCATTTATTTTGAATAAAACACTTGAAGGATAAGTGGTACAATTTTTGTTGATCTTTCATTAATATTTAAATTGTAACGATTTTTGGAGTAGATCTCATATTTAAAGGTTTCATCACTTCTCTCCTTGTGAGTTTCTTGTTAAGGACTCATCTCTAGTAGTTGAGGGATTTAATCACCCTTTCCACCCATTGTATTCTATCTTTTCATAGGAGACAAAGGATTGGTTATTTGAATAAGCAACCTTTTATTTTATTCTTATAAATTTTCTTGTGGGTAGCCTTTTTCTAGTAGTAGAGGGATTTAATCACCCTCTCCACGTGCTGTCATATTACGTGTTGTTTGATTTGGGAATGCACTGGGCACTTGGCTATACAATGTAAGATTGTGTTTATAAAAATACAAGAAATCATAATAGGTTTTACTCCATGTAAGAAGAATACAATCCAAATATCAATACAAAAGTGTTTAAATCCAATGTAAAGTGCTCAAAAATACTCTTCTTAGTAATCTCAACCACACATAAATTTAATTGCTTTGCTGCCTTCACAATAAGGCAACTTAGATTTTCTTTACAAGTCTTAATCTTGATTAGTGAGCTTCAGTAAGCTATAACTTCTAATTTTTCCATCCACTTGATACAAATTTTTTTATTCAAACACCACTATAAGTCATCTACATGCTCAAAAAATTTCAGCTCAATCCAACTTACAAATTGTAAGATAATACCAAAAATTTGCAACCGTGTCTCTCGGCCTCTTACTTGAAGTTTGATGTAGATATGCCAATAACAACTTCTCCTTCTCCAATTGTTAATTCTAGCTCAAACTTAGTGTATAGCTTGGTCTTTGCATCCTTTAACATTGTGCCAATTTTCACCTTGTTTTGACTAATAGAACTCTAGATATTGTAAAATCCCTAAACAACTTCAAACTGCCAACTTCTGATATCTTGTTGCACTAATAGGCAAATATCTCCTAGCTACACTATTAGATTATTACAAGATTTCTTGTACTTTTAGCTCATCCAATCAACCAAATATTATCAAATTTTCAACCATAGATGAAGCACCAATTGCACAAAGCAATCAAAAGTGCTAACCTTAACTTTATTATATAAAATCCAAATCATCAATACAAACCCTGATTTTGAATAACCATTGCTCCGTCCTCACAAATCCTATGAAAGCAAACATTTCACCTCTAGAATGAGCTCAAAACCCTCTTCTAAATCATATTTATTGATCTCCAAATGTCTTGACTCCCTCCCTTTGGTGTTTGTTTTTGTGGCTAGAGGTCTAATTTTGACCGTGTCTCATATCTGATCATCCCTTGGATATTAATCCAACTTATTTTAAGGATTTTAAAACTTAATCCTATCATCAATTCAACCTTGGTATCTACCATATTAAATTTTTATTTCCTTTATCCTATTTTTATTAGCTTGTGGCTTTTTTAAAAGCTGTGAAATGGCTTCTACAACCAAGAAGAAAAAATTTTATTTACTAATTTTTATCTATTAGCTATTAAAACAAGAATTAATCTAAAAGGCTTTCATAAATCTTTTTAAAATATCTTAAGTTTCTAATAAACTAAGATAACTAAGTATTAAGTAGAATTTATCCTTATTCATATTATTCACTATATAAACATGTTACAACATGATACCGCCATACCCCATCTCTTCACAAGTGTAGGATAGGAAAAGTTCTCTAATAGTAGATTAGACAAGTGACTTCACTCACAATACAAAAAGAAGAAGAAGAAGAGAAGAGCAATCACTCAAGATACCATATTTCTAAGTTAAATCTTCAATTAAGTAATTTGGTTGAGTTTTCATTTCATTAAACTAACATATGTTGTGGATTGAGGAGTGAAGGACACAATATAAGAAGTGGCATTAAGAAGCTAGGTTTGAAGTAAGTTCCTTAGCTCTTGTTAATTTATTTCAATTCTTTTAAGTTTAGTGGATACACATAAAAACAAGGAATAGGAGTTAGGAGTTGGAAGGTAGAATTTGGAAGGAAGACACGAGACAGGTAAGTCTTCAATTTCTTTTATAGACATAGATGTAAGAGATAGATAGAACCATTAATCCATTAGTTTTATATCTTAATCTTTATTAGAACATTTAGCTTGGATCGAGTAGGGGGACATTAAACATTTATTGACCTTCATTAATAAGTGTCAAGTTGGCTAGAGATGCAAGAAGGTGAGTTCTTTTTTAAGGTGGTGTGAATTGATTGCAAAGATTTTTTTTTTGTAATGTAATCTTTCTTGTTAACTTTTGTAGTAGATAATTCTCTAACAAATTTTGTATAAAGAAATTAAAAAAAAAAGAGAGAGCTCGGGCTCTCTACTGTCCTAATACAGAATTTTTCATCACATTATTGTTGAATAGGATCACTCCCACACAAGGTCGTATTATATAGTAAGTAAAATTAGAAATAATATTGTTTGAGGTGATTCTCAAGTAATGATTCTTTATTTACTTGCTTCTATTTTTTTATCCTTCTTGATTGAAAGGTATTTTAAGTGAATTATAGGTAGATAGAAAAAACACTTTTTAAATTAATTTTTTTAGGGATTAATATATTAAAATTATAATTTTAGGTATACGTTAAGTCCATAGTCATGCTAGATGCATCGTTCTCCTAGATCTAGACAACCTAAACTAATTCCATCTATAGAAAATTTAAGAAAATTTCTTAAAAATTCTACCTCAAAATTTAGAAGAATTGAGGTCCAACAGTTAGACAACTAAGACACACCTACAATGGCATAAGACATATTTATATTCAATCTATTGGAACTAAATCCTAATCAAGTAGTAGAAGAAGATAGAGTAGATTTAGAATCCTTTAATCTTCTTAGAGAAGTAAATCAAGAAAAAAAAAAGTCAAGACCTAATTCTCCTTCCATGGATTGTGATAGGGAAGCCTCTTCCAATCTTATATCTATAAATTCCTTGGTCTAGCCAAGGGATTTGCCCATTGTAATTCTAGAGGGATTACAAGCAATTCCCATACCTCACAATCTCCTAATCTTTAAAAAAACTAGAGATGACAATCCAACAACATATAAGAAGAGATTCATGAAACTTCTTACAACATATTTGATAATCAATCGTAGATATTATCTTGTGTGATTTTCAAGCATGTTGAAGGATGGAGCTTATAAATGGTATAGAAACCATTCCCTCTAAACCTTTAAAAATTGAAACACGCTCATGAGAGTATTCCAACAAAAGCTTAGATAAAAAATGAAACAAAATAATGTCCTCATAGCTCTTTTTTCCTTGAGACAAGGAAAAAGAGAGGAGATTGACGAATATATTTGGCAATTTGAATTAGTAGTAAATTAATTTATAAGAATCCTTCTCATGGATAACACTCTTATCCACTTTTTCATCCAAGGATTCAATAAGGATGATACGATTAGAGAAATCCTCAAAGGAAGGCCAAAAAATTAAAAGGATGCCAAAAGAATAGCATAGGTGATTGAAAACATTGACAAACAACAAGAGATGGTGTGAAGAAAGGAGGACCATAGAATTCCAAGTTTTATACCAATTTATGCTCAAAATATAGATAAGTCTCAAGGAAATCCTTATGAAATTATAAAAAATCAATTCCAACATATAAACCATTATCATACATCATTAGAGGTTAAATTATCACATAGCCTCCTAGAATTGATATATCTAGAGGATAAAAATAGATAGAGGGAAGAATTTAAAAATGAAGTCTTTCAAAGCCAAAGGGGATTCTAGAATGAATTGGCACAACAAAGAAAAATTATACAAGAACAAATGTCTTTGTTAATTTAGGGCCAAAATTCAAAGCAAGTCTCATGTCTTATAGAATGTGGTAGGGATACTTTAAGGTTGTGATGTGCTCAATATAATCAATCTAGATACACTAATCAGTTTTGTTCAAATCCAAAAAATTACTAGTATAATCTTAGAGGGTAACCATCTTACATCCCCTCTCATATAAACCAAGACAATGTAGGATCTAATTCTCATCCACAAAGCCATGATAATTGTAATCAAGGTTTTAAAAACCAACCAAGACCAAGGTAGGAAGTACATCACCTTTGTGGTAAAAAATACCTACTTGATAGTTGTTTGATAGAAAATAGAATTATTTGTGAGAATTGTGGGAGAAACCATGCTACAAGCATATATAATTAAATTGATAAGGTGGTTTTGTTAAATTTTCCAAAAATAAATTATCATCAACAAACTCAAGATCATTTGATAGAGATAAGAAATCAAAATTCTAACAATACCTTAAAACCTCCAAATCTATTTTATGACTATAGTAATAACGATCAAAATCAACATTCTCCGTCAAGTTTAAATACTAATTAAGGATTTATTCCTCTATACGGTGGTTATTCTCAACATGGCCAACAATATGAGGGTCAAGGTTCTAAAGATATGAGGTTTGTAAACCAAACCAATGATAGAATGATTAGAGAATAAGCTTCTACCTCCTATGTGATAGTCCAGCTTGTACTTCCTGAGTCAAAGTTGATTATGCATGAATTCCTTCAATCTAAGGTGCAGACACCACCTATGATGCCAACCTTGGCAATTATGATAAGATCTAAGTACTCTAGTCCTCCCCCTCTTATTTGAATTATTATAAAAAATAATTGAAAAGTTTTTTTTCACTTTTTAAATTTAAACAAAGCCACAAAAGAGGCAATGGCTAATATTAGAGATTCTAAAGAATTATCTCAAGTCCTTAAATCCAGTTTGAATAGATTACTAGGGATTTAAAAAAAAATATTGAGACAAAGGATTTTTCTTCTAAAGAAGAGTAGAAAGGATCTAAAATTTCCAACCTTGAATTTAATCCTTTAATTTGACTTAAAGGCAAGGATCAAATCAAGTCATATGACTTATGGGAGGATTTAAAGAAATCTAAGGCAGATATCTCAATTGCTCAGTTACTAGAGGTTTTTCTTCTAATAAGAAAGAGCTTTAAAACAAGCATTCCCATTAAAAGACAACATTGATGTTGTGGTGAGAGTCTTAGCCCTAAGAAACATTGGATCTTTTGTGCCTCTAGTTTTTCAAGTACAAGATGGGATTCATAAAGTTCATAAAATTGAAGAATTTACATAAAAACATACTTTATTAACCCTAACATATTCTGCCTTTAGAAACTTGCCCTCAATTTTGCTCATAAATGCTATGATATTATATCAATGAAAGTGAAATTTGGATAAAAAATACTTAAGAAAATATGGAAGCAAACCCCATAAATCTTTTGATTATAGCTCATGTGGTTAGAGAGAACCATGTTGTCAAAGTAATCCCTCCATGCTGCCTTTGATTCTGGACCTCCTTTGCTTCACACCTTCATTGCTCCTCATTAATGAAGACTGAAGTACTAAAATTTGGTAGGCTTCTTGCTTGTTTTATGTTGTAAACATCCTCTTAATTTTGCTTCAAAATTCCTCTTTGAACTAGAGTTATAGACTCTACCCTTCTTCTTTAATATTGTCTTCTAACAATTCTAGATCCGACCACAAATTTCCTCATAATTCTTTAATCATAACTCCAATAGTAATCAATTTTTTATGCAACTTAATAGATTCATGTATCTACAAATCCCAATAAATTTTACTCAAAATGCTACTCTGATCACAAAGATATGCTCCCTCAAACTTCATTGACTTGGAGATAGACCCTATCACTTTGAAAGAGCATAACATTTTATTCATAATATGAATGAATATCAAACTTGCTCTCATCTCTTTTCAAACTTACATAAATCATATCTATCAAATTTCACACTCAAATTCGTCTCCTAACTCTATTTATATCCAAAAAACTCACACACATACACTACCTATACAAATCCCAATCTTGCCTTCACTCTATTTCTCTTTTCATCCAAACCTTATTACAATTTCACTCATAACTCTTTGCTCAAAGATCATATTGACTTGAGATTTTGACACAAAGTAGTTAATTCTATAAGGAACAAAAATCTAACAAATTTCGCTTCTAGAGTCCAAATGGTTCCTAAGAGTCAAGGCCCAAAATGTAGTAACCTTCATTGCCCTAGTCTTAAACACCTGCAACTTTGACGACTCATATCTCCTTTGATATTTAACCAAAAGATATGAGAATTATTTTTATATATTTTTTATCTTGTCTACTACAAATTTATAAAAAATTGCACTTAAAATCCTCTCCAAGCTCACTCTATATACCAAAATATATACTACCTATATAAAAATCCTATGCCTCTAAAGAAAACTCTCCTCTTTCTTCTTCACGACCCCTCCTTGTCATCCCCGCCCAGTCTTCTTTCTTTTCTTGGTCAAAGAGACACCTCAGCCATGTCTTTCTACCTCTTTAATCTTTTATCTTAGATTAACTTGAGAAAATCTCACTTTTTGAGATAAATTTCTATTCTATCTTCTTACTATCATTTTTCTACCAACTTCTCTTCTAATTTCAGCCCACAACATTTAAGTTCAGATCTAAAATACAAGAAAAAAAAGGTAAAGTAGATCTAAGATAAAATAGAAGAAAATCTAATAAGTAGAAAGAAATAATTTAGATTAGATTAGAAATAAAAAAGAAAGAATTACATCCTACACTGCCAAGTCAAAGAAGCTTATGTGGTTAAGTTCTTAGCTACTTTGGAACTGACGTGAATTCAAATCCACTTGACTTCACTGTAGAAATCCTTGGCTTCATGACTTGGTACTGTTAGTAAAAATTTGAGTAGGAATTTAGTAGTTTGGCCTACACATCATCCTTGAGCTTGTGATAAATAATATAGCCCCCAAGATAATGTGATTATAACCACAATCCCTTCTCTTTTTCATCCTCTCCACTTCTAATCTTAATCTTTTTATTTTAACACATTCTTTTATATTTTTTTACACTATGTTTTAATTTACAACGCGACAATTATTTAAAGCAAAAATCTTAGCTTACATTAGAACAGTTCAAGTAGTACAAGAGGTGAAGGTAATTGAATTAGAGGTGTCTATAATAGATAAATTCATATGCTATATGATTGTGGATGGGAGTAGTGGTTTCAATATTATGCCAATGGAAATTATAAAAAAATTAGGACTTAATATCACTAATTCCTCTCTATTTGTGATTAATATGGCTAATCAAAGTCAAGGCACATCTTTGGGATAAATTAGTAGTTGTAGGATGATAATCAAAGGTAAAGAATATTCTTTTATTTTTCATGTGATTCATATATATCCTAATAATAATTTATATCCATTATTTTTAAGTAGACCTTGATTAAAGGCAACTAATGTAAAAATTGAATGGGGGGGATAAGAAGCCCTGTATCATCTATGGGCTACAAAAAAATCTGATTAAAATCCTTATTCAATCTCAAGAATTGTTTTCAATCCAAATCTCATCTCATTCTTTAGAAGCTGAGATTTTGAATCTCTAACCACAGAAAGAATTCAAAAAAAAGATTACATATGCTAATTTATTAACAAGTAAGGGGGTTTACTCAAGTATGGTCTAATCAATTCCATTAGGATATATGGACTTTAGACTATATGATTGAAAAGATGATGGAGAGTTCACTCAGTGGTTGAAAAAACATCCTACTTCAAGTAGGTATGAGATTGTAAGTATTAATTTCATAGATGGTTTTGTTATTTAGCAAAATCATCAAGAAGAAATAGATTTAACAATCCTAGTAGATGATATTAAGTATAAAGATGCCTTTGGAATGAACTTTGATGGCACTCAAGTTTATGAGTTAGAATTAATAAAGGAAAACAATCTTACTCCATCTTTACAATTTAAACAAATTTCCAATGGTCTTACAGTCAGAAATGATGTGATCAACTACCTGCAAATACCAAATGATTAGAATAGAGGATCTACAGAGAAATTTCATATGAATAACCTTGATTACAAATTGATGGATGTCTCTTTGAGAAAGAAGATTGAAAATTAATCAATGTTGAAGTTCAATTGACAGAGGATGAATTGTTAAGTTATAAGTCATTAATTATGGAATATAGAAATATATTTGCTTAGTCTTACAAAGACCTCAAGGACATACCTCCAAAAGTAGTATAACATTATTTTCTACTTCTTCTCAATTCAATTCCCGTGAGACAAAAGGAAAGAAGAATGAATCCCAACTTAAAATTACTTGTCAAAACCAAATTAGAAAAACTCTACAAAGCTGGATTTATTCAACTTGTGGAGATTATGGATTGGATTTCACCAATGGTGTTAGTTAAAAAGAAAAATGAAAAACTTCGAGTGTGCATAGATTATAGAAAGTTTAACAAGTGCATCCAAAAAGATTACTTTTTGTCAAGGACATGAACTAGAAAGAGATGCATAATCTAATGGAAATTGTATCAAAGTAAAAGTCACAAAATTGAATTAAAAAAGTATGTATATTCAAAGAAAACTGGAATGGCTATTGTCAAAGACTAGAAACATGAAGATGCTTGAAACTAGACTAAAACCACGAAAGGAGTTGACAAGAGGGTTTCACCTTTATAAATACTATCTAACTAAGAGCTACATGGCGATATTCTATAGGACCTTATACACGTGTCTAACTTGCAAAACACGTGTCAAACTTGCACGATAAGATTCTCACATGCGCGCTAATGCATATGACTCTCGCGTTATCAACATGCGACATGTGGTTAGTTGTTTATGTTACCATGCTATGTATACCTTGCTGATCAATAAGTTTTAACCTACCAATCACCTATAGATATGTACAAAGGTGA
Source organism: Physcomitrellopsis africana (assembly GCA_036785485.1). Classification (NCBI taxonomy): domain Eukaryota; kingdom Viridiplantae; phylum Streptophyta; class Bryopsida; order Funariales; family Funariaceae; genus Physcomitrellopsis; species Physcomitrellopsis africana. The sequence goes on along the minus strand of JAWRVF010001894.1, from coordinate 6,856 downwards.
TTTCGCATCTATGAAGCTTCTAGGAAGCTTTTCTATCACATATTATCAAATCAACTTATTTTACCTACTTTTATTGGTCTATTATTACTTAGATAATTTATTGGAGTAAATCTTATGTCCGTGACATTACCCCCTTTTCTAGAGACGAGTTCCACAAGGAGCAGTGATTACATGTTGAGAAAGTCCAAAATACGTCAAATTGTGCTTGCGACATACTCTGATCTTTGTTCCCTTCGAAGGTAGTTGATACATCCTTTCAGCCATCGATAATGTCCCATACCAAGGCGAGAGGACCACCCTGTTATTTGATCATTGTTGAGGCCTTCATAACTTCGTTCAAAGAAAACATTAGGAACACCATCAAGAGTAGTTCCTACCTCTAAAAGTATCACCAAACATCGAGAGTCTCTTCCAAGGTCGTGATACCAAACATGTTGTATTTCGCCATCAATCTAAGGAAGGACATGTCATTCTCAAGGGTCTTCATCTCTATTCCGTCGTTTTGAAGGTTGTGATAGTTGTAATATCTCGTCCGGTAAATTAGCAAATGATGGCTCTTGAGCTGAATTTGCTGGTTGTTGATCCTCCATCTCTTTAGCACAAACACGTATGTGCATTTGTTTGTCATTTAGCACAAACACGTATGTGCATTTGTTTGTCATTTAGCACAAACACGTATCTGCATTAGACATGTATCTGCATTTTTTTTTTGTCGTTCTTGAGCTTCTTTTAATTGCACCTTCATTATTGCATGTAGCTCTGATAAATGATTTGTCAAATCTTCTGCTGCTGGATTATCAACTTTTAAAAAGTCAATAGCATCAAGTCGTAGGTGATAACCATAATTAACAAAGGAAGGTGTTTGTTGTGTAGAAGAATGTATCGTATTATTATAAGCAAATTTTGCCAATGGCAGAAGAGCTATTCAATCATCTTGTTGGTAGTTGATAGTACACCTTAAATTTTGCTCCAAGACTTGGTTCACGCGCTGTCGTAATACGTGAAGTCTTGCTTGAGAATGCTCCGGGCACCTGGCTGTGGAAGATAAAAAGAAAATACGCCACAACAAAATCCTAACAATTCTAATAGAATCTTAATTAACTTCTATTAAACCTTAACAATATTTTTCAGCTTGATTCAATCTTAAAGAAATTATAAAAGAAGAATAAATGAGTCATTCAATAATCATAATAGAAAATAATATATAAAATGTTAAATTTATAAAATACTAAAAATAGAATCTTAAAACCCTAAATCATATCTTATTCAAACCCTAGTCAATCCCTAAGTCAAACCTTGATCAAACCTTAGTCATACCCTAAGTCAAACCTTGGTCAAACCTTAGTCAAATCCTAAGTCAAATCCTAGTCAAACCCTAAGTCAAATCCTAGTCAAACCTTAGTCAAATCCTAATCAAACCCTAAGTCAAACCCTAATCAAACCCTAACCCTAATAAAACCCTAACTCAAATCTTGGTCAAATCTTAGTCAAACCCTAATCAAACCCTAAGTCAAACCCTAGTCAAATCCTAATCAAACCCTAGTCAAACCCTAATGAAATCCTAACCCTAATGAAACCCTAAGTCAATCCCTAGTCAAACCCTAATCAAACCCTAAGTCAAACCCTAAGCAATTTCTAAGGCAGTTTTAGAACCACAATAACTACCAAACAAACCGTTGATCTTGATTGAAATATTTCATACACCTTAACAATTAAGTTAAAAACACACACACCAAGTTTGAAGAAGATCCAACTTACCAAGAAGAAGAAAAACTTACAAATTTGCTCGGGTATCAGCCGGCCTCCTTCTCCAATCTTCACGCCAATATTCCAGTGCCTAAACCTCCTATTTGCACCGTTCAACTGCTTCCAAATTTCACAAGCATGTAGGAAATTAAGTCTTCTACACACACACATAAATTTCATCCCAATCCAACCGATAGATTGATCAAAATCTGCGAAACCCTAACTGACCTTTAAAACCCAATTCCAGAGACCCCAACTCACATAAATTTCAATAACCTTTGATCGAACCGTTAGATTAATCTCAAATTCACAGCACACATTGACAACAACAATACCCAAAAACCCACAAATTTCCAGCCGTAGATCTGCTGCAAAGCTTCTGGAATTGCCTAAACCATCAACCCTAATTTATTTCACAAAATCTCAAGTAGCCAAAATAAACCCTGACTTTGCAAAGCTATTACAAAGTCGTTTTCTCTCCAAATCACTCAAAATCAACTTTTATATAAAACTCTTCAAGTTCACTCCCTAACCCCAATCTCCGATCTGCAAAAAGACCCTCCATTCGCCGTCGGCACGCGGTTTTGTGCCCTGGGGTCTGGTTTCGACCCAGGTTCTTAACCGGCCCTCTCCGGATATCAACTCTTGTAGTTTTGAGGTAAATTTCTCTAAAACCTACTCTTAACTTCTTATTAAACATACCTATACCAATTTTTTTTCTAATCTACTTTGTTTTACCATTTTTATGGCTTTATAAAGTAAGTAGAAATCTCTTTTATAAAAGGCAGCATTAGTACTTTTTAATTTTTACTACCTCCTTGTCTATTATCTATTTTTTTAAGATAATTTTCTCAAATATTTTCATTTGAGCTCTTCTATAATATAATCATTCCTCCCCTCTTTCACCTAGTAGTCGTATTACTACACGACAGCGCTCTGTTTGTCTATCAGTTTGAGGATGAAAAGCTGAATATAGCTTTAAGTCCACTTTTAAGATCTTGAAAAGGGTTTTTCAAAATCTTGACATAAATTGAGTTCCCCTATTTGATATAATATTTTTAGGTAACCCATGATAGCGATAGATATTATTAATGAAAAGCTTAGCTGTTTCTTCACCTGTGATAGATTTTGTGCATGGCACAAAATGTGCCATCTTGGTGAACCAACCTATTATCACAAATATAGAATCATAAGATCTTGAGCTTGGAAGATCTGTGATGAAATCCATAGAAATAGAAGACCATGGTTGTTCTGGAATAGATAATGGCTGAAGAAGCCCAAAAGGTCGATGACGAGGAGTCTTTGATCTTGAGCAGATATCACATGATTGTACAAAGTCTTTGACTGCCTTCCACATTTGAGGCCACTAAAAATTTCTTGATATAAGTTCCAAAGTCTTGTTGTATCCAAAATGTCCTACCGTTGGAAAATCATGACATGCTTGAAGAACACGTAAACGTGCTTCTCCTTCTGGAACATATAGACGTCCTTCAAAATATAGTAGATTGTTTTTGAACTCAAATTTAGAAGAATCATGAGACTTGGAAGAATTATTCTTGATAATTACGAAAATCTTCCTTGGCGCACATATATAGGTAATCACTTTTCTGGTAGTTGAGTACGGCTTTTACCGCGTTAACCGATGGCATCAAAACTCGCTCGTTTCAATAACTGCTTGCTCAAAGTCGCATCTTCTTTGGGCGCAAAAATAAGAATGTCTGTAGAAAGCGCACTGACAGCTTGTCAACATATGACAATGAATTTGACCTCGACAGCATATACCCAAAGTTTGACGACAATTCAACACGCGTGCCGATATAAAATATTCGAGGTTCTTGTCATCCGTATACACGGTGACTGGACTTGAAGTGCCTTCTAGATAATGACGCCATTCTTGAAAAAGATCCACGATTGCAAGAAGTTCTTTGTCGTGGATCTCATATTTGATCTTGGTTGTTGAGAATTTTTTTAAATGAAAAGCTACTAGATGAAGTTTGTCATCTGTTCCCATTTGTGACAAAATCGCACCCAAGGCAAAGTTTGATGCGTCTGTTTCCATAAAAAATACCTTGGAAAAATCTACACGATACATGATTGGTGCAGAAACAAACAATGTCTTTAAAGCTTCAAATGCTGCTTCCGCTTCTTGATTCCATTGGAGTTTGTCTTTACAAGTCAATTGTATAAGTGGAGCCGCAACACGAGAGAAGTCTTTGATGAAGATCCGATAATAATTGGCAAATCCCATAAAGCATTTGACATCTCTTACCATCTTTGGAATCTTCCAATTCATGATTGTTTCGACTTTCTTAAGATCCATCATGAGACCATCATTTGAAATGATATATCTTAAGAAATCAACTTGAGTAGTGTGAAATACACACTTTTCCATCTTGGCGTACAATCCCGCATCTCTAAGTTTTTGTAATACTTCACAAACATGTATTTCATGTTCTTCTATGTTCTTAGAATAGATCAAAATGCCATCTAGGTAGGAGATGACAAAATTGTCTAAGAACTCGCGAAAAACATCATTCATAAGATGTTGAAAAGCAGCTGGTGCATTCGTAAGTCCAAAAGGCATGACATTATATTCAAAATATCCGTACCTGGTTCAAAAAGAAATTTTCCATTCATCTCCTTCTTTGATGCGTACTAGATTGTATGCTCCTCTTAGATCTATTTTTGTATAGATCCTACCTTGATTCAACTAGTCAAAGAGTCCTGATATTAGAAGTAATGGATATCTGTTCTTGATTGTGATCTTGTTGAGTCCTCGATAGTCAACACACATCCGCAATGATCCATCTTCTTTCTTCATAAATAGAATTGGAGCTGCTGCTGGAGATTTAGAATGGCGTATGAAATTTTTGGCCAAATTCTCGTCAATATACGCCTTGAGCTCAACCAATTCATCTTGTGACAAACTGTAGATTGGTCCAAATGGTGGCTGAGTTCCTTCTTTAAGGTCAATTGAACAATCATATAGACGATGCTCTGGAAGAATATTTGCATGTTTTTTTCTCAAAAACGTCTTGATAATCTTCATATTGACTTGGAATGCTACTTGAAGTCTTTCCATCGTTCGAAATAGATGTAGCATAAATGACAAAAGGTGATCCTTTTTCTGCAGCGTGCAAGAAAGCTCTTGCACCTACAAACACAAGTTTATTTCTACTAGACTTGTGATTTCTTACTTGATTAACTATATTGTTAGCTATACTTTTAGAAAAGTTTAGAGTACGAGAAATCTAATCTATTCGAGGATTATATTTTTCTAACCATCATAGACCTTGAATAACTAGAATAGAGGGAGATCTAATTATGTTGAAAATTACGCAACTATTATGGCCATTTACTACTATATCCAGAGGAAGTATTTATGAATAACATCTCTAGAAGATAAAGGATGACCATCTATGACTTCTACGTGTACGGGTTTAGATTATTGTACTATCTGTATTTTATTTCTTTTAGCAAATTCTTCATCTAAAAAGCAAGCCGAGGCTTCCAAATCTGTTAAGGCAGAGGCTTTGTAATTATTAGGTCCTAAATACACATCTATTATAAAACAAGGAGATGGTTGTGAGGAGAAGATAGGACCTTTATTAGAAATTGTACAAGATCCCAACCGCACGGTCCTTATTGTGGCTGGACAAACTCATTTTCTAACATATTGTCTTCTTTAATAGTTGTACTCCTCATCTTGTAGTTGCGGTGTTTCTTTGGATAATTTTGAGCAGTGTATTTAGATTCTCCACAATACAAGCATAATCCTTTTTGACGACGTCGAGTCTTTTCTTGTTCAGTAAGCGACTTCAAACGTATAGCATCAATTTGCATGACCTTGACTTTTGAAGGTATATATTGAGAAGTCATTGGTGCTGCCATTGAATTATAATGTCGTTGAGGTTCTCTTATATGACTTTCAGATCTAAATTCGAAAAGCCGATTATCACACTTCACCGCAAAGTCTATTGCTTGACTCAATGTTTGAGGATCGGATAAGTTCAACATCAATTTCTTCACTTCATATTGTAATCCGTAGAGAAATTGATTGATGAGTGCAACATCGTCCCACTTGATATCGATTGCTAGTTGTCAAAATTGTGAAGCATATAATGTCATTGATCGATTGCCTTGTTGTAGGATACGAAGCTTGTTGGTTGCAACACGAGTTGCATCATGTTCTCCATACATAGATCAAAATTTTGCTAAGAAAGTTTCTAAATTATCCAATATTGGATCACGTCATTCCAAAAAAGATGAAAACGAAGATAAGGCAGAACCTAAAACTAGTGTACCAATAAATCTGACTTGTGATCCTAGAGTTAGAAAACTTTGCGGTTGCAATTCAATCACCAGTTAGACTTGGTTGATGAATCCTCAAAACTTAGATCTTATGCCATTAAATTTTTCAAGTAGACCAATTTTTGGTTCTCTGATGCTTGGACGATGTTCCAATGTAGGAGGAATTATATGGCTTGCTGTAGATGTTGAAGTAGCTCCAACCATATCTATATCTTCATTATTTGGTAACCTTGTTGCTCCTTGTGGAGGTACAGTGAGTTGATGCATTGCAAGCATCAATTCCCTCATCTGCTCTTGCATTTGTGCCATTGCACTCTTCATTTCAACAAGCTCGGCCATGATAACACTTCAAAAAATATATAACACTACTCAAGATAAGTAACAGGGAGAACAAAGAAAACACTAGGAATAATATCAGTTTAGAAGAGGGTAATCCGCAACTTCTAAAATGCTTGTGTCTTATCAAGAGAAAAGGAGTAATCCACTATTAAATCAAGACAAGACAAAACTATGATATTATAAGTGCACTCTTGTCAATCTGTCAAGGACATGAACTAGAAAGAGATGCATAATCTAATAGAAATTGTATCAAAATAAAAGTCACAAAATAGAATTAAAAAAGTATGTATATTTAAAAAAAACTGGAATGGCTATTGCCAAAGACTAGAAACATGAAGACGCTTGAAACTAGACTAGAACCAAGAAAGGATTTGACAAGAGTGAAGAGGGCTTCACTCTTGCCTCTATAAATATTATCTAACTAAGAGCTACGTGGTAATATTCTATAAGATCTCATACA
>JAWRVF010001893.1:0-35347 GCA_036785485.1 Physcomitrellopsis africana | reverse complement strand
ACTTTTCTATTTCAATTCCAAATTTGGTGATTCTTTTATTTAACCTTATTAATTTTTTCTCTTCTATACAATGAATATGTATAAATAAGAAAATAACTCAACTAATACAAGAGTACCAATAGGGATATAAAATAATAATTAATAATATAAGTTTATAACAAATAAAATAATATTACTCTTTGGTGCTTCAATAGGTTGCCTTTGCCAAAGGCTCAAATTAAAGGTGAGAAGAAGAGAGATAGATAGATAGATAGATAGATAGATAGATTGATAAAAAATAAGGCTTTGAGAGGGTCTTATATATCCAAAACCTCAAGCCATTTATCAATAATTACCATTGCTAATAATTTGCAAGTAACAACTAATTTGGGAGCCTTTCCACTAACTACTTCATACAAGTGATATAACTTGCATGCCACTTTATTTTATTTTAAATATTTCTAACTACCAACTATTAGTTTTAATACCACTTATTATTAAGAGGTCAACTTATATCCTCCACAATCTCCAACTAATGCTATTTGTAAAGAAGATCAATGATTGGCATCTACTTGCTACAAGGTGATGATAAATCACCATAGATATCAACCAATAGATAAGTTTTAATTTTTAATAATTTAATTAGCCAAAATTTATATAAAATAATTTATTAATTTATTAATAAAAATATTAATCTTTAAGTGGGATTTATTAGAGACCAACTTGATTTGTTGTCATAAAAGTAACAGTTGAAGAGTAGAATAGTTTTCCATCTTCTTCTTTTATCATCACTTGTGGCTTCAAGAACAAAGTAACTCTTTGTCTTCTTTCTTCACTATCTTTTGTAGCTTCAAGAGTAAAATAATTCTTCATCTTTTTCCTTCATGTGAATTATTAGATGGATTCATTAGTTATTTTAGGACAAAAAAATATATTTAAAGTGCAAAAATTACAATTATAAAATAAAGATATATTTATAGGATGTTAAATAAAAAAAATTATATTAATGGTAAAGAAATGGAATCTTAGTAAGTCTCGGAGGTAATTATCTTAATTAAATTAGTATTTTCTCTTAATTGTAAGAATTAGTATTTAGTCATTAAAACCAATTTTTGTATTGACCTTCTATCTACATATGTTACTTATTAGAAACAAATAAATATTACTTAATAGGTGGAAGAAGCATGAGAAATAAATCTCATATCTTTTTAATTATTTATATAAAAAATAAATTTTTTTAATTGATTTAAATTTATTTTATTATTATAAAAAATTACCAAGATAGAATAAAATAGTATTCAATTGATATTATCATTTTAGAAATATTATAGAATTTTTTAGAATTTATTTAAAAATTATTTATAATTTTTTAAGAATTTTTAGAACAATTTTGAAGACTTCGCTAAAAATGAGTTTTACTATCTTAGGAGCCATTATGAAGAAATGGAGCAAGATTTGAAGGAAATATATAAGATTTTTAGACTAATTAAGTATTTTTAAACACCATGATGAAGTCAAAAATATAAAAAAATGAGTTCTGCTAGTAAAAAATAGGAGGACCAACAGCTAGTATAGTCTTTATAGGAAGGAAGGTGTATAAGTCCCATATGGATTGTGGCACCTTGGATGTAGGTAGGAGGATAAGACTAAGGCCTTATAGCCAATTTAAGACACCTATATATACTACTTGTGAGTCTTAGTGAGGTTCGAACTCATAATCTCTTAAACAAATTATCTTTGAGGTAAAAAATACTCACTTAACTTTTCTATTATTTACCTTCTATCTTTGAACTATCATAATTTATTCATAATAACTTGGATTTATATATATTTTTATATCATTAGAAAGATAAAAAAATTATCTATTTAAAAATATTATTTTTTATTTTTTATTTTTATTTTTTATTAGATGAAAATATAGTGATCAAAGTGTAACCATGTTTTAGATTGTATAACTACTTGATTATACATATTTCACTTATTTTATATTTTTTCTTCTTTATTCTTGCTATTTACATCTTTCATTTTACACCATCAATTACAAGTAACTTTTAATTGAAGCCATCTTATAATTTGGATTAAGGGGTGAAATTTATCCTCACATTTTTGGTGTATTTGTCAGGAGGTGGTGCTTGTAATTATGTGGGTGATTGTCAAGTGAGTTAATGGTGATTGACCTTTCATGTAGACTTTTTGAATGAGCATTTCAACTCTATTTTCTATAATTGATAAGTCTTCTACCTCTCTTAATTTTCATTTAGATTGCATCAATATTCAATTTGTGGCATTTTTTGGATTAGAAAGATGTTGCTATCTTAAGTGGAATACAATTAAAGGTAGTGATTTCTATCTCTTCAATCATTTATATTGTTGATTTTATATTATATTTTAAATTTTTGTATTTAAATTTTTTTTCTAAACTATATCAAATAATAATAAAAAATAAAATAAAAACAAAAAGAAAAAAATAAGAAACATGGATATAGAAGGTAGATAGAATCTTTAATCCATTAGTTTTAAATCTTAATTCTTACTTAAAGCAATTAGCTCAGATTGATTAGAAAGGCATTATATATTTATTGGCCTTTGTTAATAAGTGCCAAGTTGGTTGGAGATGCAATAAGGTGAGTTCTTCTTCAAAGTAGTGTGAATTGATTACAAAGAATCTTTTTTGTAATGTAACCTTCATCGTTAATTGTAATAGTGGATAATTTTTTAAACAACTTTTATATGAAGAAATAAAAAAAAGATACAACTCAAGCTTTCTATCATCCTAAAATGGAATTTTTTTCATATTATTATTGGTTTGAATCACTTCCATATAGGATCATGTTGTATAATAAATAAAGTTAGAAAAAATATTATTTGAGGTGATACTTAAGCAAGAATTCTTTTTTTAGTTGCTTCTATTTTATTTTTCTTCCTTGTTGGAAGATATCTTAAGTAGATTGCAGGTAGATGGTCAAAATATTTTAATTTATTTTTATAAGTATTGATATGTTAAAATTATGAGTCTAAGTGAATGTTATTATATTATATGTTGTCTTATTTGGAAATGCAGAAGGCACTTAGCTGTGGAAGATGAAGTTGTGGTTTACAAGTGTACAAGAAATCTTAATAGGTTTTATCCATATAAGAAGAATATGATTTGAATTTCAATTCAAAAGTGCTTAAAGCCAATATAAAGTACTCAAAAACACTCTTCTTGATAACTTCAACCATACACAAAATCTAATTGCCTTGTTACTTTTACAATTAGACAACTTAGATTTTCCTTTGCAAGTCCTAATCATAGTCAATGAGCTTTAGCAAGCTATATCTTTTAATCTGATTATCCACTTGATGTGAAATTTTGTATGCAAATGGCACTATAAGTCTCTTATATGTTTGGAAAATTCTAGTCCAATCCAACTTACAAATTGTAAAAAATCATTCAAAAAACCGCACTAATGTCATTTAGCTATCAACTTGGAAGTTGATGCAGATGCTCCAATAGCAATTTCTCCTTTTTCAATTGTTAACTTCTACTCAAAATTGGTATATAGCTTAACTTCTAAGTCTTTTAATACCATACCAAATTTCACCTTGCTTTGACTAACAAATCTTTGGATATTGCAAAAATCAAAAAAAAATCCAACATTGCCAATTTCTAATATCTCCTCACACTAATAATCAAATATCTTTCATTTGTACTATTAGATTATTACAAAATTTTGCACACTCTTAGCACATTCAATCAACCACATACAACAAAATTTTTAACTATAGATGTTACACCAATTGCATACACTAGCCAAGAGAGCTAGTCCTAATTTTATTGCATAAAATCCAAATCACCAAGATAAATCCTAACTTTGAATAATAATTGTTGAATTGTTTCAAAATCTATAAAAATAAATCCTATGCCTTTAGAATAATCTAGAAGTTTTTTCTCAAATTCTAATGACCAATCTTCAAATGGCACAATATTTTATCCTTGGTGGTCATTTTTATGGTTGGAGGAGTAATTTTAACCCTGTCTAGTAAACAGTCAACCTGCGAGTCTTAATCCAACCTATCTTAAGGATTTTTAAGCTTAATCCTACCTTCAATTTAATTTGAGTATCAACCATACTAATTATTTACTTCTTTTATTCTATTTTTATTAATTTATGGCTTTTTTAAGATAATAAAAGAGTTTTTTTAATCTAAAAGAAAAAATTAATAACTAATTCTTATTTACTAGCTATTAAGACAAGAAAATAACCTCAGAGGCTTTCATAAAATCTTTCTTAAGTATCTTGAATTCCTATTGAACCAAGATAATTGAATATTAATTAAAGATCATTCTTGTTTATATTTTCACCACATAAACGTGTTATAATATAACAACATTATGTCCATAGTTGTGCTAGATACATTGTTCTACTAGATCTAAACAATCTAAACTAATTCTATCCATAGAAAATTTAGAAAAGTCTATTAAAAAATCCATTCCAAAATTTAGAAGAATTGAAGTCCAACCGTTGGACAAATAAGACATATCTATAATGTCACAAGATGTATTTATAATCAATCTGTTGGAATTAAATTCTAATTAAGTAGTAGAAGAAGAAGGATTGAACTTGAAATCTCTTAATTCTTTTATAAAAATAAATCAAGAAAGAAAAGAGTCAAGATCTGATTTCCTTTCAATGGATTGAAAAAAGAAAAGCCTCTTTAAATCCTATAACTATAAATCCCTTGGTCTAGCCAAAAGATTTGTCCATTGTAATTCTAAAAAGATTGCAAGTAGCCTCTATGCCTCATAATCTTCTAATCTTTAAAAGGACTAGAAACAATGATCCATCCACACATATAGAGAGATTCATAGAGCTTCTTATAACGTGCTTAATTACCAACCTAAGATATTACCTAGTATGGTTCTCAAGTACATTAAAAGATGGAACCTACAAATGATGTAGAAACCATCTATTTCAAACATTCAAAAATTAGGACATGATCATGATGGCATTTTTAGAAAAATTTAGACCAAAAGTAAGACAAAGTAATGTTTTATAATGCTTCTTTCTTTGAGACAAGGAAAAAGAAAAGAAATCATTGTATATATTAGGTCGTTTGAATTGATAGTTATTAGATTTGTGGGAACATTTTTCACAAATGATACCCTTATCCATTTTTTTATCCAAGAATTTAATAGTAAAAGCACAATTAGAGAAATATTAAAAGGTTAGCCAAAAAACCTACAAGATGCTAAGCAAACAGTACAAATTATTGAAAACATTGATAAACAATAAGAACAGATGTAAATGAAAGAAGACCATAGAATTCCTAATTTTATCTCTATTTATGCTTAGAATGTTGGAAGTATCCAAAAAAATCCTCATGGATTAATTGGTAATTATTTCCAATTAGTGAACCATGATCCATCATATTTAAAAGCAAGACTACCATCTAGCCTCTTAAAACTTACATATCTAAAGGATAGAAATATGTGGAAAGAAAAATTCAAAAATGAAGTCTTTTAAAGCCAAATGAGGTTCTAAAATAAGCTTGTACAATAAATGTAAGCAATGCAAGAGCAAATGACTTTATTAATCAAAAATTAAAATTCCAACCAAATTCTAACCAAATTCCACCACCTATAGAATTAGATAGGCATAATTCAAGATTGTTGTATATTCAATGTAGCCAATTGGAACATATTAGTCAATTTTGCTCTGCAAAATTATTAATAAAATCTTAGATAGCAATAATCTTATGTTCCCTCTTATAGAAGCCAAGTCAATATAAGATCTAATTCTCACCCACAAAGCCATAATTAATCTAATCAAGGTTTTAAAAACCAACCAAGACAAAGGCATGAAATACATCTATGAGCTAATATTTGTCCTTATCTACTTTAAGAGAAAAAATAACTACACAACAAGTTTGATAGATAGTAGAGATTAATTGTATGATTACTTTAATGGTTGATTAATTAATCAAGTGGTTGTAGTTCCAACTTTTTAGATAATGCCTTCCAAGCAATGATTACCATTTGATTTAATTTAAAACAAGTGATAATAATTTTTAAAAAAAAGAAAAAAAAAAAAGAAAAAAGATTTAGATAGAAAAGATTTAGATAAAAATGAAAGATTTAGATAGAAAATAGAAGTAGCCAGATGAAAAAAAAATTAGATAAAACAAAGCAGCTCAATGAAAATAACATTATTGGATGAAAATAGGTATAGCTAGATAAAAACAGTGCTGCTAGATCAAAACAAGTATATCTAGATATAAATAATATTATTAGATAAAAATAGATATAATTAAATAAAATACCATTATTAGATAAAAATAATAAAGTTGGATGAAAATAGATGTAATTGGATGGAAATAATATAATTAGATGAAAATAATATAATTGAATAAAAATAGGCTTAATTAGATGGAAACAGCTCAATTGGATGAAAACAACATAGTTGGATGCAAAAACAATACAAGGCAGAGTAGTAGCAGCAACAAAAAAATCTCTCAATTTCAAACCCTCATAACTTTTCCAATTCAACTCCAAATTTGATAATTCCTTCACTTAATCTTACTAATTTTTTCTCCCCTACACAATAAATATGTCTAAATAAGAAAATAATTCCACTAACAATGAGCTCCAAGAGAACCAGCATGAATATAAAGCAACAACTAACAACATAAGTTTATAACAAACAAAATATTGAGATAAATAGCAAAAGTGTTGAGATAATTAGATAATAATAAAAATAGAATAAATTATCTAATAAAAGATATTATCTTAGGTAGGTGCTAATGGTCAAAGGATTGACTATTAGCATATAGAAAGGACATTTTATGGACATTGGATGTGGTGAAGGACAAAGAGTCAAAGTCAAGAGGATAAAGTATTTACTAGAAAATATCCAAAAGATTAGGTAAGAATAATTAGTATATGGCATTGGATATCCTTATGATATATAAGATGCCAAAAGATCCTAGAATTATTAGATATCCTCATGGTATAAGCCAAAGGATCCTAAAAGCATATGTATAAAAGCCAAAGAGTAAAAATTGTCTTTTAAGGCAGTAACCACCTCCTATAAGTAATGGGTGTTGGAAGTGAGAGTCATGTCATTTCACTTTTTTCTTATATGCAACCTTGCTGATTTCTACTTACTTGTGTTATGCTTGTTGTGTTTCTTCAATACAAAATAATATAAATCTTGGTGCTCCAATAAGTTGTCTTTGCTAAGGGCTCAAATCAAAGGCAAGAGAGAGAGAAAGAGAAAGATAGATAAATAGATTGATAAATGAATTGATGGATAGATGAAGAATAAGGCTTTGAAAGGATCTTATATATCCAAGCTCTTAAGCCATTTACTGGTAATTACTATTTTTGATAACTTACAAGTAAGAACTAATTTGAAAGTAAGTGATATAATTTGTATGCCACTTTATCTTATTCTAAGTATTTTTAATTATCAACTATTATTTTTATCACCATTTTTTATTAAGAGGTTAATCTACACCTTCCATAATCTTTAATTAATGCTATTTGTAAAAGAGACTAGTAATTGATATCCATTTACTACAAGGTGATGATAAATCACCATGGATATCAATCAACAGATTAATTTTAATTTTTAATAATTTAATTAGCCAAATCTTATGTAAAATTGATTACCAACTTACTAATAGAAATATTAATCTTTAAGAGAGATTTGTTAGGGAGCCAACTTCATAACAGTTGAAGAGTAGAATAGCTGTCCATCTTCTTCTTTCACCATTACTTGTGGCTTGAAGAGCAAAATAACTCTCTATCTTTTTCCTTCACCATCTCGTGTGGCTTCAAAAATAGAATAATTCTTCATCTTCTTTCTTTACCATCTTTTATTGCTTCAAGAGTAGAATAACTTCTCATCACTTTTTTATCATAATCCAATTACAACTAATTCTATATTTCTTAATAATTTTATTTTAAATAAGAATTAATATTTTTTAAATCTAATTTTTATAATTAGATTCTATTAAAACTAATTTAATATTTTAAGACCTTAGTATAAAATTTAGACCAAAAATCTCAATTTTTTTATAATTAATTAATAAATAATATTATATCTTATTAAAATATCAAAAATTAACTAAATAAAATTTTGGTGCATAATTTAGAACTTATAATATTATCTTTGTAGCAAAAGACACTCACTTGGTAGTTATTGCATAGAAAATAGAATTATTTATGGAAATTGTGGAAGAAACTATCTTACAAATATATATAGGAAAATTAACAAGGTAATTTTTTTGAATTTTTTATAAAAAAATTATCATCAACAAGTTCAAAATCATTTGAAAGAAGGAAGAAATCATAGTTTTGACAATACTTTAAAACTTCCATATCTATTCTATGGCTATAACAATAATTGTCAAAACCAACATCCTCTTTTAGATTCTAATACTAAGTAGGGATTCATCCTTCTAAACGGTGGTCATTTTCAACATGGCCAACAACATGATGGTCAAGGCTATCAAGATGAAAGGTTTATAAACCAAAGAAATGGTGGAATGATTAGACAATAAGCTTCTACCTCTTCTGTAATAATCCAACTTATATTTTTTAAATCAAATTTGATTATGTACAAATCTATAGTGCAAATACTACCTAGGATACCAACCTTGGCAGTGATAACAAAGTCTAGGTAAACTAGCCCTCCCCTTCCTACTTCAATTGATAGTAAAAATAATTGAAAAGATTTTTTTCACTTTTTAGATTTAAATGAAGCTACAATAAAGAAAATGGCTAATACTAGAGATTCTAAAGAATTACTTCAAGTCCTTGAATCTATATAGAGTAAATTACTAAGGATCTTGAAGAAAAATATCAAAATAAAGTAATTTTTTTTAAAGAAGAGTAAAAAAGACCTAAAATTTTCAATCTTGAATTTAATCCTTCAATTTGAGTTAAAAGCAAGAATCAAATTAAGTCATATGATTTATGGGAGGATTTTAAAAAAAATTAAAGGAGATATTATAATTGCTCAATTATTGGAGGTTTTTCGACTAATAAAAAAGAACTTTAAAATAAGCCTTCTTATTAAAAGAAAATAAAGATTTAAAAAAAAAATCCCAATTCATGTTTGAATAATTCAAGTGGCATAAGAGATGAAGGTAATTAAATTAGAGGTATTTATAGTAGATAAAATCATATCCTACACTATTGTAGATGGAGGTAGTGGTTTAAACATTATGCCAATGAGTGTTAGAGATATACACTTCAAAAATTTATAGAACCTTGTAAAATATTTTAGAAATTTTTTAGTTAGTGAAAATCAGTTGAAAAACTTTTTAGTTGGTGAAAGTAGCTCAAGAAGCTTTGTAGTTAATGGAAGGAGCTTGAAAAGCTTTCAAGTAGGTAAAAAGAATTTATAAAGCTTCTCAATTGGTAGAAGCTATTTAAGAAGCTTCTTAGTTTGATGGAAGTTGCTCAAGAAGCTTTTTAGACAAGGATATATATAGAAGTCTAGACTAAAGAAATTTTCAATCTTGACAACACATCCCTTGAAATTCTAGCTTATCTTTTTTTGGTGTTGTTAGTGTAGTCATCTAGTAAATTTAAATTCTTGTTGGTTTTTTCTTAAATTTTTTTTCTAATTCAAGGCTCTTTTTTTGTATTTTTATGCCTTTGACAGTTTGTTGAGACTTCCTTTATCTTCAATATTAGAATTGGATCTTTCTTATTAGAAACTAGATTACTTCTCTTCTGAGTTTTAATTTCATTAAACTTAGATGAAAATAGGTACATCTAGATGAAAATAATATTATAAGAAAAAAATAATATAATTAGATGAAAATAATATTATTAGATGAAAATAATATAATTGGATGAAAAAACACAATTAAATAGAAATAGCATAATTAGGTGAAAATAGCATAGCTAGATGAAAAAACAACACAAGATAGAATAGCAGCAACAACAAAAAATCTTCCAACTTCAAATCGTCATAATTTTTCTATTTCAACTCCAAAATAATTTGGTTCTTTCACCTAACCTTATTAATTTCCTCTTCTCTATACAATGAATATGTATAAATAAGAAAATAATTCTATTAATCATAAGCTCTAAGCGGACCAACAAGGATATAAAATAACAACTATCAACACAAGTTTGTAACAAACAAAATAATATAACTCTCTTGCCAAGGGCTCAAATCAAAGGTAAGAGAGAGAGAAAGAAAGAGAGAAAGAAAGAGAGAAAAAGAGAGAGAGAGAGAGAGATAGATAGATAGATAGCTTGATTGATGGATAGATGAAGAATAAGGCTTTGAAAGAGCCTTATATATCCAAGCCCTCAAGCCATTTATTAGCAATTATCATTGCTAATAACTTGTAAGTAACAACTAATTTAGAAGCAAGTAATATAATTTGCATGCCACTTTATCTTATTTTAAATATTTTTAACTATCAACTATTATTTTTAACACTACTTGTCATTAAGAAGTCAACTTGTATCTTCCATAATCTCCAACTAATGCTATTTGTAAAAAAGACCAATGGTTGACATCCATTTGCTATAAGGTGATAATAAATCATAATGGATATCAATCAATAGATAAGTTTTGATTCTAATTAGCCAAATTTTATATAAAATAGCTTATTAATTTATTAATAGAAATATTAATCTTTAAGAAGGATTTATTAAAAGACCAACTTTATTTGTTGTTATAGAAATAACAGTTAAAGAGTAGAATAGCTCTCCATCTTCTTTCTTTAATATCACTTGTGGCTTCAAGAGCAAAAGAACTCTCTATCTTCTTCCTTCACCATCTCTTGTGGCTTCAAGAGTAGAATAATCCTTCATCTTCTTCCTTCACCATCTCTTATTGTGAGTCATTAAATTAATTTAGTAATTATTTAGAACAAAAGAATACATTTAGAATGCCAAAGTTACAATTGTTAGGTGAAGAGGTGTTTAGAAGATGCTAAATGAAGGAGAATAGTCTTAGGAGAGGAGAAATGGAATCTTAGTAAGTCTTGGATGTAATTTTTTTAATTGATTTAGTATTTTTTCTTAATTGTAAGAAATCATTAAAACTAATATCTACATTGGCCTTCTATCTCTATGTACTATTTATTTAAAAATATATAAATATATTACTTAGTAGGTAGAAAAAGCATGAAAAATAAACCTTATGTCTTTTGGATTATTTATATAAAAAATAGGATATTTTGTTGATTTAAATTTATTTTGTTTTTATAAAAAATTACCAAGGTAGAATAAAATAGTCTTAAATTGATATTATTATCTTAAAAATATTATAAATTTTTTTAGAATTTATTTATAATTTATTTAGAAATTATTTAGGAATTTTTAGAATAATTTTAAAAACTTTGATAAAAATGAGTTTTACCACCTTGGAAGCCATTATGAAGAAATAGAGGATGATTTGAAGGCTATATTAGGTTTATAGGTTAATTGGATGTTTTTAAATACTATGGTGAAGTCAAAAATGCAAAAAATTGAATTTTATTAGTGAAAAATAAGAGGACCAATAGTTAGTTTAGTCTTTGTAGGAAGGAAGGTGTACAAGTTCCATATGGATTGTGGCACCTTGGATGTAGGTAGGAGGATAAGACTAAGGCCTTGTGGCCTCTTTAAGACACCCTTATACACTACTTGTGAGCCTTGGTGAGATTCGAACTCTTGATCTCTTAAGTAAGTTATCTTTGAGATAAAAATTACTCACTTAATTTTTTTATTATTTATCTTTTATCTATGAACTATCATAATTTATTTATAATAATTTAGATTTACATATTTTTTACATCATTAGAAAGAAAAAAAAATTATCTACTTAATAACATATCTTTTATTTATTTTTTTGATTTTTTATTAGATAAAAATATAATGAATAAATTGTGACCTAGTTTTGGATTATATATTTGCTTGTTACCATTTATTTCACTTATTTTGTGTATGTTCATTTTTTTTGTACTTGTTATTTCCTTCTTTTACTTCATACCACCAATTACAAGCAATTCTTAAGTGAGGCCATCTTATAATTTGGATTGAGGGATGAAATTTACCTTCATATTTTGGTGCATTTGTCAAGAGGTGGTGCTTCTAATTGTGTGGATGAATGTCAAGTGAATTAATGATGTTTGACCTTTTATATGGACTTTTTGAGTGAGCATTTCAACTTTACTTTTTATCATTAGTAAATCTCCTACCTCTCTTTTTTGTTACTATAAAAAAATCTTTTATCATTTATAATTTAAAAAAAAAAAAAAAAAAAAAAAAAAATCATTATTAAATAGAAAGTAATTTGTTCTTAGATTTTCATCAATGAATATTTGTGAATTTTTTATCTGACTTTGAGATTTTGTAAGGTTGTGTATTTTGATGTTAGCATTTTAAAGAGCTATCATATATTTGATTTGGATCAAAATTGAAGTTTTAGTGAATTTTTGATTAGAAGAGGATTCACTACCTTAGAAGTTTACTCCCAAGAGTGATTTGCTCTTGGATTTTTATCAATCAATATTTGTATGTTTGTTATTTGATTTTAGAATTTTGCAAGATTATATGTATTAATGTTAGCTTTCTAATGAGCTATCATGCTTTTGATTTGGATCCAAAATTTTTTTTAATGAGTTTTTGCTTAAAAGAGATTCACTGCCTTGGTAGTTTTGTATATTCTTTGTTTGAAAACGAATTTTTTAGTGCTTGTTGACTATTTTCAATTGAATCATTTTGGAATAAAAATATTTAAAAATTAAACTTAAAGTGATATAATTTTTATTAAAATTGCATCAATATTCAATTTGTAGTGATTTTTAGAGTGGAGAGAGGTTGCTGCCTTAGACGAGATATAATTGAGGTTATTGATTTCTAATTCTTAAATTATTTATATTATTGGTTTTATTTTATTCTTTTAAATTTTATATTCAAAGTTTTTTTTCTTTATTTTATCAAATTATAATAAAAAATAAAATATAAATATAAATAAAAAATAATAAAAAATTTAAAAAAATTAAAATTAAAAAAATTAAAAATATAAATTAAAAATATAAATATAAATTAAAATATAAATATTAAATTAAAATAATTATCTAACTAGTTAATAAAAAATAAATTTTATTAATAGTTTTAATTTATTTTTTATTTTTATTTTTACTTTTATTTTTACATATATTTTATTTTATTTTATTTTATTTATATTTTTATCTATATGTTTACTTTTAATTCTTTTTTATCTTTATTTTTTATTTAATTTATATTCTTACTTTATTTACTAATATTAGTATCTTTTTACATGGATGATAAATTTTATATATTGAGGTTGGTTATTTCTTCCAAAGCATAAGAGGTGGAATTCATCTTCAAGGTTTCATCACTTCCCTCTTTGTAATTTTTCTAATTGAAGGCCCTTTTCTAGTAGTTGAGAGATTTGATCACCCTTTCTACCCCTTGTATCCTATCTTTTTACAAGAGACAAAGGTTTGTTTATTCAAATAAAAAATATTTTAATTTATTCTTATAAATCTTCTTATGGGCAGCCTTTTTTTAGTAGTACAAGGATTTAATCACCCTCTCTATTGACCATATCCCTTTTTTTCACAAATGTAGAATAGAAAAGGTTTTCCAATAGTAGATTAGACAAGTTATTCTATTAACAAAACAAGAAGAAGAAGAATAAAAGAAGAGCAATCATTTAAGATGCCATATTTCTAAGATAAGCTTTAAAGTAAAGTAATTTGATTGAATTTTAATTTTAATAAACTAATACAGATTGTAGATTGAAAAATAAGGGGCATAAGATAAGAAGTGGCACTAAGAAGCTAAGTTTTAAATAAGTTCATTAGGTCTTGTCAATTTATTTCAATTCTTTTAAGTTTAGCAGATATATATAAAAGGAAAAAGGGGGAGCTAGGAATTAGAAAATAAAATCCAAGAGGAAGATGCAAGAGAGATAAGTCTCCAATCTTTTTTTAAAATATGGATGTAAACAATAGATAGAACCTTTAATGCATTAGTTTTAAATCTTAAGCCTTATTTAAAATATTTAACTTAGATTGATTAGGGGGGCATTATATACTTATTGGCCTTTGTTAACAAGTGCCATGTTGGTTGGAGATGCAACAAGATAAGTTCTTCTTTAAAGTTGTGTGAATTGATTGCAAAGAATATTTTTTGTAACATAACCTTTGTTATTAATTATTATAGTGGATAATTTACTAAACAACTTTTTTGTAAAAAAATAAGAAAAAAAAAAAAAAATGGACTTTTCATTATCCTAATACAAAAATTTTCTTCACATTATTATTGATTAGAGTTACTTCCACACAAGGTCATATCATATAGTAAGTAAAATTAAAAAAAATATCACTTGAGGTGATATTCAAGCAATGTTTAGTTGATTTTGTTTTATTTTTCTTCTCTATTGGAATGTATCTTAAATAGATTGCAAGTGAATAGCTAATATATTTTAAATCAATTTTTTAGGAATTAGTATTCTAAAGTTATAAATCTAGGTGAATATTATCATGTTGTGGTTTGGCTATTATGTCAAAAAATTATATATATATACTTAATGTATAATTTACTATACAACTAAGTGAAAGCTATATCATTAGACTATTATTGATTATAAGATGTGGTTAGGTTGTTAGTTTAAAAAGAAATTATTTTAAGGGGAAGTTATTAAGGTTTATGCAATCTTTTTTTTTTTTTTGGTAGTAACTTTTGAGGTTGATTTTATATTGATAGTAACTTTTATATATCTTAAGTCACCTTTGTTAGATATTGGTGATCCTTTTCTTTCTTACTTCTTTTATTTCATGTTTAGAAGACATATTATATAAATCTTATAAAAAAAAGCATTAGCAAGAAGTTTTTAGTGTGAATAAAAATAGTTAGGCCATCCATGTGGATAAATAGAGATAGATGACAGAAGTTTCTATTCCTATTGGCCAAAAATCATACCCAATGGATTTCAAGGAGGTTACTCGAGGACTTATTAGAGATTAGGGTTTATTTTTTGAGAGGATTGGAATATAAAAGGCTAGGATTAGCAAGTTTTTATTTTTGGCTATGGTTTTGGTACAAATTTTTTGTGATTTAGATTTTTTATGAAGGAGATATAGGTGCTCAAAGTTAAGATATTGAAATTGTACCTATTATCATTCTTTTGGGCATAACTTGTGCATACAAAAAGCAATAGAAGATTGGCGATTAGAATTGGAAAGAACACTTTTTTGGCTATATATTTTATATATGGCTTGATAAAATCAAAGTTGGAATAAAAGAGATATTGGGAGTTAAAGCCAATATTTATAATAGAAGAATAGTAAGCAATCCTATTTAATTAGTAGTTATGTTTTGAGCTATATCTTTGACAATTTGATAATTTTTTGGCTCAAAATTTTTAGAAGTATATATGTTTATATCACAAAACTATATATAAAAATTTTATGGTATTAGGATTTTGGATTTGTGAGATACAATGAAAATAGTGCTCAAGTGATTCTAAATTAGAATTTTAAGTACTTACTTGGATTTTTAAGATATCTGATGATTAAAAATAGATCTATAATTAATTATTTTTTATAATGAAGGTTAATATTATTACCTATATTTTGAAAAAAAATTTATAGAAATTAAATAATTGGATCAAGAGTTATTAAATTCTAAAGTTTAAGAAGAAATAAATCTTTGCAAGTGAATAAGCTATTGAAGGATATTATTGCAATTTGAGACTTTTATACAATCTAAAGGAATTCTTTAGGAGCCAAGACTTTATATACAAACCTACTTGAATAAAAAAGGGATTTTATATCAATATAATATCTTCATGTTATTTGTCATTTTTTATTAAAGACAAATCACTTATTAGAATCTTGCCAATAAATTGTAAGAAAATTTTCTACAATCAGATATCCAATGTATTTTCAAATAGAAGATTATGCCACACAATAATATTATATCTATAGTCATGTTAGATGCATCATTTTACTAGATCTAGACAACCTAAATTAATCCCACCTATACAAATTTCAAAAAATATTTTTAAAAATTCCACTTCAAAATTTAAAAAAATTAAGGTCCAACAGTTGGACCAACAAGACATATCTATAATATCACAAAATATATTTGTACTCAATCCATTGGATCTAAACTTTAACCAAGTAGTAGAAGAATATCTAAGTAATAGAAGAATAACCAAGTAATAAGAGAATAACCAAATAGTAGAAAATGGATTGGACTCAAAATCTCTTAATTCTTTTATAAAAGTAAATCAAGAAGGAAAAGAGTTAAGACCTAGTTTCTTTTCAATAGATCATAAAAAAGATACTTCTCCAAATCCTATATCTATAAATCTCTTGGTCCAACTAAAAGATTTGCCTATTATAATTCCAGAAGGATTATAAATAGCATCCATGCCACACAACCTCCCTATGTTTAAAGGAACTAGGCATGACGGCATA
Organism: Physcomitrellopsis africana; assembly: GCA_036785485.1. Classification (NCBI taxonomy): domain Eukaryota; kingdom Viridiplantae; phylum Streptophyta; class Bryopsida; order Funariales; family Funariaceae; genus Physcomitrellopsis; species Physcomitrellopsis africana. Next base: position 18,916 of record JAWRVF010001893.1, on the reverse strand, counting down.
ACAATATGTATAGAGAGGTTCATTGAACTTCTTATAACATGTTTGATAACTAATCTTAGATATTATCTTGTATAACTTTCAAGCACGTTAAAGAATAGAGCTTATAAATGGTATAGAATCCATCCTCTCTAAACCTTTAAAAATTAGAATATGCTCATGAGAGGATTCTTAAAGAAGTTCAAATCAGAAGTGAAATATAGTAATATCTTCATAGTCATTTTTTCTTTGAGACAAGAAAAAAGTGAGGAGATTGTTAAATATATTAGGTGATTTGAACTAATAATAATTTGATTTATAGGGATCCTTGTCATGGACAATACTCTCATCTATTTTTTTATCCAAAGATTCAATAAAGAAGGTATACTTAGAGAAATCCTCAAAGGAAGGCTAAAAAACGTAAAAGATGCTAAAAAGATAGTATAAATGATTGAAAATATTGACAAACAGCAAGAAATGATGTGGACAAAGGAAGACCAAAGAATCCCAAGTTTTATACCAATCTATATCCAAAATGTGAATAAGTCTCAAAGATATTCTTATGGGATTATGGAAAATCAATTCCAACCTATAAACCATTATTTTGCACCTTTTGAGGTTAAACTATCAATTAGCCTTTTAAAATTGACATATCTAGAGAATAGAAATAAATAAAAGAAAAAATTCAAAGATGAAGTCCTTTGAAATAAAAGAGAGTTTAAAAATGAGCTTATACAACAAATACAAGTAATTCAAAAAAATGGTTTTATTAATTAAAAGTCAAAGTTTTAATCAAGTTCTATTACCTATAAAATCAAATACATACAATTCAAGATTGTAGTGCTTTTAATGTAGTCAATCAAGATATATTAATCAATTTTATTCTATCCCATAAGATTATTAACAAAATCTTAGATGGCAATAATCTTATATTTTTTCTTATAAAAATCAAGTCATATATAATCTATTTATCATCCATAAAGCCATAATTATTTTAATCAGGATTTCAAAAACCAATAAAAACAAAAGCAAGAAATACATCACCATTGTAGTAAAAGACACCCACTTGATAGTTGTTAGATAGAAAATAAAATTGCTTGTGGAAATTGTAGAAAAAATCACCCTACAATTGTATGTAGGCAAATTGACAAGATAATTTTGTTGAATTTTTTACAAGAAAGTTATTATCAATAAACTCAAGATCATTTGAAAGAGATAAGAAATCAAAGTTCCAACAATACTTTAAAACCTCCAAATCTATTCTATAACTATAATAATAACTATCAAAACCAACATCCTCCCTTAGATTTGAATATCAATCAAGGATTTATCTTCCTAAATGGTGGTCACTTTCAATATGGCAAACAACATGGTGGTCCAGACTCTTAAGATGTAAGATTGGTAAATCAAATCAATGGTAGAATGATTAAAGAATAAGCTTCTACTTCCTTTATAATAATTCAACATGTACTTCCTGAGTCAAACTTGATTATGTACAAATTGTTCTAATTCAAGAGATAGAGACCACCTATGATGCTAGCCTTGGCAGTTGTAATAAGGTCTAGGAATTTTAGCCTTCTTCTTTTTATTTCAATTGATAGTAAAAATGGTTCAAAAGATTATTTTTACTTTTAAATTTAAATAAAGCTACAAGGAAGGTAATAGCTAATGTTAGAGATTTTAAAGAATTACCTCAAGTCCTTGAACTTAAATCGAGTAAATTACTAGGGACCTTGAAAAAAAATGTTAAAATAGAGGAATTTACTTTTAAAGAAGAGTGAAAAGGACTTAAAGTTCTTGACATTCAATTTGATTTAAAAGTGAGAATCAAGTCAAATCATATGATTTATGGGAGGATTTGAAGAAAATTAAAATAGATATCACAATTGCTTAGTTATTAAAGGTTTTTCCACTAACAAGAAGGAGCTTAAAAATAAGCCTTCTCATTGAATGACAACAATAATCTAAAGCAAAAATCCCAACTCATATTAAAACAATTCAAGTGGCACAAGAGGTGAAGGTAATTGAATTGGAGGTGTTTATAGTAGATAAAATCATACCCTATACTATTATGGATGAGGATAGTGGTTTAAATATTATGCTAGTGAGAACTATGAAAAAATTAGGACTTAATATCACTAGACCCTTTCTTTTTGTGATTAATATGATTAATTAAAGCCAAGATACATCTTTGAAATAAATTAGTGGTTATAGGATGACAATGGAAGGTGAAAAATACTCCCTTATTTTTCATGTGATTCATATATATCTTAACAAAAATTCATATCCATTACTTTTAGGTAGACCTTGATTAAAGGCAATTAATGTAAAAATTGATTAGAGAGGTAAAAAGCTCCATATCATCTATGTGCCACCAAAAAACTTGATTAAAATTATTATTTAATTCTAAAAATGGTTTTCAGCCAAAATCTCATCTTACTCTTCAGAAGATGAAATTTTGAGTCCATAACTATAGAAGGAGTTTAAAAAGAAGGTTATATTTGTTGATTTGGTAGTAAGCAAGGAAATTCATTCAAATATGGTTCAATCAATTCTAGTAGGATATATAGGCCCTGGACTATACAATTAAAAAGATGATGGATAATTCATTCAATGGTTGAAAAATCATTCTATTTGAAATAGGGATGAGATCATAAGTATTAATTTTATAGATAGTTTTGCTACTTGATAAAATTATAAAGAAGTAAATTTAGCAACCCTAGAAGATGACATTAATTATAAAGATGCCTTTGGAATGAACTTTGATGGCATTCAAGTTCATGAATTAAACAACTTAATAGAAAAAAGTGACTTTATTCTACCTTTATAATTTAAACAAACTTCTAGTGGTTTTTGGACTAGAAATGATCTTTAAATGAACTTATTCCTTCATATGTCCTTATCTTTAGTTCCATTTGAAAAATAGAAAGTAGATTATATTAGAGAAGTTCATCCCAATTCTACTAGTGGAATAAAATATATAATTATAGCAATCGAGCATCTTACTAAGTGGGCTAAGACAAAGGCAGTTAAGACCAATAATACTAGGTAAGCAGCTAAATTCTTTTATGAGCAGATTATCACTAGATTTAGATGTTCACAAATCTTAATTAGTAATAGGGAGAAGCATTTCTTAAATAAAGTGATAGAAGATTTGACTTCACGATTTCAAATTTATCATAGGAAGACTATCCCTTATCACCCTCAAATCAATAGGCATGCAGAGAAGATAAATCAAATCTTAATCAATATCCTTAAAAAAATCATAACAACTTCTATACAAGATTGGGATACAAAGCTTTTTACAACCTTGTGGGCTTATAGGACCATGTTTAAAGTGACCACTCAAGCCACCTCATTTTTCTTGATTTATGGCATAAAAGCCATTGTATTAATTGAATTTGAAATCTTTTCTTTTTGAATTGCTTTAACAAAAAGATGATCAACTAAACAATCTTTATTGGATAGATTGAAATATTTAAAAGATCTAGATGAGGACATGAGATGGAATATTCAATACACAAAGACTATATAAAAAAGAAAAAAAATTATCTTTGATAAACATCATAAGATCAAAATTCTTAGGATTGGCATCTTGGTTCTTTTATAAGATGCTATGAAATTAGATTTAGTAGGAAAATATTAATATTTATTGTTGGTTTAAAAAATAAAAAATAAAAAATAAAAAAATAAAAAAATAAATTTTAAAGTGTTAAAATTTTTGATTTTGTATTTGGTAAACATCCAAGAGAAGTCAAAGTATTGATCAAAAGAGAGGTTATTATTGAAGCATCTCAAGTTCAAATCCAATTGAAAAAATTGGCTATTCCAATGAGCTAGTATTAGTGTAGGAAAAGATCAACCTTGACATCCAATGGATATATAGGCCTTAGAAGGTTGATACTAAAATCCTCTTATATTGAAAAGAATATAAAAATATTAACTTTTTTATTTTTAATTTTTTTAGTTTTAATTTATTTTTTTATAATCATAAGTTTTTAAATTAAATTAAATTTTTTTTCTATTCCTTCTTTAATTCTATAAAACAAAACCTACTTTAATTTTTATAAATTAGTAGCAATTTATTTATTCTTGTCTGAGATAGTTACTAAAATTTTAGTAAAAAAATTTTCTATTTATCCAATAGTATTCTAAGATGTTAGTTCTAAATTCTTATCCTTTGCAAGTCATCCTAGATGGTTGCCATGTGTGAGTCATCAAATTAATTCATTAGTTGCTTTAAGATAAAAAAAATACATTTAAAGGACCAAAAATTATAATAATGAAGTGAAGATGTATTTAGAGGATGCTAAATGAAGAAAAATAGTACTAAAAGAGAAGAAATGGAGTCTTAGTAAATCTTAGAAGAAACTATCTCAATTGACTAAGTATTTTCTCTTAATTGTAAAAATTGGTATTTAGTCATTCAGACCAATGCCTACATTGGCCTTCTATCTCAATGTACCACTTATTAGAAATATATAAATATTACTCAATACGTAGAAGAAGCATGAGAAATAAACCTCATATCTTTTTAATTATTTATGTAAAAATAGGATTTTTTAGTTGATTTAAATATATTTTATTATTATAAAAAATCACCAAGATAAAATAAAATAGTCTTAAAATAATATTATTATCTTAAAAGTATTATAAAAAAATTTAAAATTTATTTAGAATTTTTAAGGAATTTTTAGAACAATTTTGAAGACTTTGGTAAAAATAAGTTTTAGCACTTTAGGAGCCATTATGAAAAAATGGAACAAGATTTGAAGGCCATACTAAGATCCTAGACTAATTTGGTATTTTTGAATACCATAGTGAAGTCAAAAATGCAAAAAATTGAGTTAATTTGAAATTTTAGACAAAAACAAAGAAGGAGCACAACTAGGAAAAACTTGGTGGATTCCAAAGCTTAGTTTTTTTTTTTTTTATTTGAAATTTTAGGTATATTTAGGAAGTAGCATGGCAAGAATTTTTGTTCTAAAGATAATACCTTACCCATTCTATCACCTTGTAATATAATTGAATACTAAAATATTTAATTATATGTACCAAAAATTTCTCCAATCTATCTCTTTTGTTAAAAAGAACTTAGTTGTGTTTATAATAGGTGCTTCAATTTTTAAATATTCTTGTATTACATGAAGTTTTGCTTGAAAATATGTTAGGTACTTGGTTGTAGAAGATAAAAGAGAAATAGTAACAACAAGTACTAACACCTCTAATAAAATTATGTAAAAATTATAATTAAAAAATAATAAGTATGCTCAATCATTAAAGAAATTCAATTAGATTTTTAATTAATTATAAAAGAATGTAAAAAAATCCTAAAAACTTTTTAAAAAGTCATAAAGAAATAATAAAGAAATATTAATAAAATATTAATATAAATAAAAAAATATTAAAATAGAATTTTTTTTAAAATACTAAAAAAAAGATTTATAATCAAATTTTAATCAAATCATAGTCAAATCCTAATTAAATTCTATTCAAATCTTATTCAAATCTATTTCAAATCCTATTCAAATCCTAAATCTTAAACAAATCCTAATAAAATCTTATCTAAATTCTAATCAAATCTTAATCAAATTTTAAATAAATTATAATAAATCTTAATTGAATTTTAATCAAATCTTAGTCAAATTTTAATCAAAATTTATTCAAATTCTAATCAAATCTTTGTCAAATCCTAATGAAATCCTAGTCAAATCCTATTCAAATCCTAAATCCTAAAAAAATCCTAATGAAATCCTAATCAAACTTTAATAAAATCCTAATCAAATCCTAGTCAAATTCTAATCAAATTCTATTCAAATCCTAAATTTTAAACAAATCTTAATGAAATTCTAATCAAATCCTAATCAAATCTTAATCAAATCCTAAACTTTAAATAAATCTTAATAAAATTCTAATCAAATCCTAATCAAATCTTAATCAAATTCTAATCAAATTCTTATTTAAATTAAAAGAAATTGATATAAGAAACTTTATTTTGGTTTTTTTTACTTATTTTGATTATTACATTTAAATTATATAAGACCTAAATATTTAATATGAAGCCTTAAGAAAAAATCAAAACTCAAAGATGAAAAATTAAACTACTAAGAGACTTATTTGGAAGGATGAAAGTAAGGTATGGACAAATGAAGGTAAGGGGTGAAGATCTTCATTTCCATTGAGTGATGGTCATACCTAATAGGCTTTGAGCCGGTTATTTACAATGAAAATAAATATTTTGATGATTTTAAGAAGGGTATATAAAAATCAAAGACTAAGATTAAAAAACTTATTTTTTTTATTATAATTTTGATATAAAAATTGAAAAATTTGGAATATTTATAAAATAGGAGTAGGCGCTTGAAATTAAGATGTACAAATCATATCTAATATCACTCTTTTGAGGATATAAGGAGTTGTATAGAAGCATTTGGAAATCAACAGGTGCAGTTGGAAAAATGATTTCAAGACTATAGAAGAATTATTATATTTGGATTTTGAAAAAAAGAGATATTAGAAGTTGAAGATAGTAGCTCCAACTCCAAGGCAATAAATAGACCATTTTATTGATAGTAATGATTTCTATTATATCTTGAGCTTTCAAACGAATTTTTGCCTAAAAATTTCTAAAAAGATGAATTATTATAATAAAAAGCTACATATCAAATTTTTATGGCATTTGGATATTTAATTAGTGAGATATGAAGAATTTAGCATACAAGTGTCTATAAACAAGGATTTGAAGCTATTCTTAGGATTTTGGTGATATCTAAAAGTTGGCAATGAATCAATAATTGAAATTTCTTATGATAGTTATTAAAAATATATTAATATTTTATATAAAATTTGAATACTTATGGATGATTTGATTTGAAGATATGTACTATTGAAGTTTAAAAAAAATCTTTTTTAAGATTAATGAAAGATTTTGTATATTTTGCTATATTTTAAAAATTTTAGAATACTTGAAGCTTATATACTTGATATAATTACCTTTTTTAAGAACAACTTTATATAAATTTGGAATTTCATCTATCTTGACACTTAATTGAAAAAATAATATTAACCAAAAATTTAATTCTTTCTTCATACAAATCCTCTCTACTCCAACAACATGCAACATAAACTAGATTGAAGAAGCCTTGATGAGTGAATTCTATTTGGAATTAAGAGACAATATAAAAAATTATTATTATTGCTTTCAGATCCACAATCGCTTAATGAAGCTATCAACTAAGTTAAAAAATGAGATAATCAACTAATCCAACATTGTCAAGGTTGATGTTTATGGACTTCAATAAGATAATATATAATTCGACACATTCCTGCTATATCAATAAGTAATATAAATTTATATTCAAAAATAGAAAATATATAATTTAATATAATATATTTTAAACCTTTTAATTTACATAAAAGAAAGATCAAATGGAAAAATGTCTATGTTTGTATTGTGGCAAAGAATGCCATAAGATTGGTAATTGTTCAAAGAAACAAAATCAATGCATTATCAAAACTAAGAGTGCAATTGTTTGGAAAAAATAAAGATGTTCAACTATAGTAGGGATTAAGGAGGGAGACAAATAAAAGACCTTATTTTGAATATAATATCATACTTTTTGGATTAACAAATATATTTGTTATATTTAATAAATGACATCTTTTGAAAGCATTTAGATAAGTTTGAGGTGATCTATCTTAATGATATCTTGATTTATTCTAAAAATTTGGAAGAATATAAAGATCATGTAAAATTGATATTATAAAAGTTATAAGATATAGGTCTATATATCAAGCTACAAAAATATGTATTTCATCAATTAAAGATGGAATTTTTAGAATATATTGTATCTACTTCAGATTTAATGATGGATCCTAAGAAAATTGAGGTAATTATATTATAGGTGATTTTGAAAACTATAAGAGATGTATAATGCTTTCTTAGATTTATCAACTTCTATTGGATCTTCATCAAAAATTACTCTCAAGAGAAATAGTGTTTGATGAATAATATGTAACTTTGTTGAAATTAGAGCAATTTTGCCTTTGAGCCACTATTATATTGGCACCTATTGATTTTAGTTTCTTCAATGAGATACATGCTGCAACTACTAATGATACTTTGGCCCTTAATATCAAAGGTAGCTTCAATGAAAATGCTGATAAGTTCAAGCTTGAAGAAGACCTTCTATATTTTGAAAAAAATTTGTATATCCCAAAAGAACCAACACAATTGTGTATTCTTCAATCTTGCCATGATTTTTGAATTGTGAGTTACTTTAGATTTAACAAGACTTTGGATCTTATTTTTCAAGAACTTTAGAGGCCTTAAATGTAGAAAACTATGAAAGACTTTGTGTTCTTTTATGATACCTATTCAAGATCCAAGAATCTTTGACATTGCTCTTATGGATTTTTATAGCTTTTATTTATTTCTAGAGGGTCATGATTTTTTATCTTAATGAATTTTATCACAAATCTATTAGTATCCAATTCATTGAATAATATCCTTGTGGTGGTTGATCGACTTACAGAGATAATTCATTTTATTCTTTGTAAGAAGACTGTTATTAGTGAAGAAACAATAAGGCTTTTTTTTGACAATATATGTTGATATCATGGCCTATTAGATGATATCATATTCAATCAAAGATCCTAATTTGTATCATGGATACAAGAATATAAAATAAGATATTTGAATTAAAAAAAGGTTTTAAAAAAAAACCAATAAAAACTTGAATTAATCAAATGAATATACAAACAATATCAAAAAAGGTGAGCTAGAATTCTAAAAGATATATTATTGAGATTGAAGAACTCTTCAACCTCAACTCTTATATATGCTCCTATCTAAGATGCTTCTTGAGTAACTTTCATTAAATTAAAAAGCTTCTTGAGTAACTTCTACAAATTAGAAAGCTTCTCAAGCTCTTTCTACCAACTTGGAAGCTTTTGGAAATCCTTCTATTAACCACAAAGCTTTTCCAGCTACTTTCACCAACTAGGAAGCTTTTTAATTCACTTTTATTAACTCAGAAACCTCTAAAATATTCTAGAAGATTTTGTTCAACTGAAGGCTATAAAAATTGCATTGTTTTATTTGAAGCTTGTGTAACAAGTGAATCTTTTGAATCTTGTTCTACTAAATCTTTCAATACTTGAAGGTTGAACATGGTGATTAACTTGATTCTATCACTCTATTCTATCTTCAAACAAATAATTATATACTGATAAAGATTTTAGTATAACTCTCTCTTTTTTATGAATATTTTTTGGATCCAATCCACCAAGAAGTTATTATCAAATATATTGTCATGTGGTGTGATCTTCTATCATAGGATATACTAGATATCTAGTTATAAAAAATTTTATTAGAACTTATTAGCAAGACTTCAATAAATAATTTGTCTTTAATAAAAAAGACAAATAATACAAAGATATTACAAAAATAAAGTTATATTGATAAAAACCCTCTTGTATTCAAATAGATTTGTATATAAAGCCTTGGCTCCTAAAAAATCTCTTTAGATTGTACAAAAGGCTCAAATTGCAATAATATCCTTCAATAGCTTATTCACCCATAAGGATTTATTTCTTTCTAAACTTTAGAATTCAATAACTCTTGATCTAGCTATTTAATTTCTATAATTTTTTTAAAAATATAGATTATACTTTTAATCTTTATTATAAAAAAATCAACTATAAATTTGTTTCTAATTGTCTGATATCTTAAAAATCGTAGTAGGTGCTTAAAACTCTAATTTTGAAATATCCAAGTATTATTTTTTTTATTTCTCATAAATTCAAATTTTTTTTTACATAATCTTGTAATATGAATATATATACTTTTAAAAATTTTGAGCTAAAAATTCATCACATTATCTAAGATATAGCTCAAAACATAACCACTAGTTCAGCATGGTCACTTACTGCCCTTAGCTTATAAGTACTAATTTTAACTCCCAATATCTCCATCATCCTAGCTTGGATTTCATTGAGCCGTACACAAATAATATAGCCAAGAAAGTATTTTTTTCTAACTTTGATTACCAATCTTCAATGGATAATGCTATTATGTGAGCCTAGAGCGGTGAGCGGAGAGCCGTGAGCAGTGAATTGTGAAGGATGAATGGTTTTTTTTTATTGATAATTTACATAATTGAGAGCCTATAATCATAGAAATTTATAGAGAATTAGATTAATTTTGGACCTTAGGGGGCCTACAGCCATAGGATTTTGTGAATTTTTAAACACTATTCAAGAAGAATTCCATGACTATTATTGTGGAAGAAAGAATTTGCCTCAAGAAAGTGCTGGGCTTTTAACTGCCACTAAATACTCAACCAAGATCCAAATAATGAAAATCCTCAAATTTTTATTAAAAAAACCTTTTTCTTAAGACTATTACACCTAATACATAAGTCTTGTCTTACAAAAATACTCAAACTATAATAAAATATTCTAAACCTTCATTCACCTGTAGAAGGGAATTCTTTTTGAACTTCATTAATATATAATTCTTAATCTAATCATTCAAATCTATTCAAAATCTATATAAAATACTAATGTGCTTTTAAAAACTAGCACAACAAATTTCAATTGTTGATTCTTTATCAATCTTTAGATATCGCCAAAATTCTAGCAGTAGCTTCAAATCCTTGTTTACAAACATTTATGTACTAAATTCTTTATATCTCACAATCTAAAAGTCTAAATACTATAAAACACTGATGTATAGCTTTTTAGCACAAAGATTCATTCTTTTAGAAAGTTTGAGACAAAATTTCGTCTAGAAACTTAAGATATGGTAAATCCCATCATTATCAATAAAACGGCCTACTTACTGCCTTGGAATTTGATTTGCTATTTTTGACTCTCAATATTTCCTTCTTCAGAACTCCAATTGTAATAATTCTTCTACAACAAGTGTAGAGCTTAAAATCAACTCTCTAGCTGCATCTTCTAATCTCTAAAAGCTATTGAATAATTCCTTCAATCTTTAAAAGAGTGATAGTAGGTACAATTTGTACATCTTAACTTCAAGTTCCTACTCCCTCATAAAAATTCCAAATCTCTCGATTTTTATATCAAATTTATAATACAAAAAATAAGCTTTCTAATCTTAATCTTTGATTTTTGAATGGCCTCTATGAAGTTACCAAAATCCTTGTTCTCCTTACGAGCAGCCTCCTCAAAGCCTATTGGGCATGACCATTGACCAATAGGAATGAAGAACTTCATTCCTTGTCTCCATTCATTCATTCTTTATCTTCATCCTTCCAAATAAGCCTCTCAGTAGTTTAATTGTTCATCTTTAGGCCCCAACCTTCTCTCAAGGCTTCATACTAAATATTTAGGTTCTATGTAATTTAAATCCCATAACAAAATTAAATAAAAATCTAAAACAAAGTTTCTTATACTAATTCTTTTTAATTTACTTTATTAACCATTATAACACATATCTAAACTTATAAACATATTATATATTTTGAGTAGATTTTACATATTGTAAGCAATTACAGTATAACATCGTAGAATGAGAGGTCAAATAAAAAATAAAGAAGAAATGATAGAAGTTTAAAAAACATTTGATTGACATAGAGTGAATAGAAATTAAAAACAAAGAAAGATTGTAAGTTTTTAAAAAAATTAGGTAGAATGAAGGAATTAGGATTATAAAAAATTAAATATAAAAGAAATTTGTTTAATATTTTAGAAAGCAAGTTCATATATAAGCCATAAAAACATATAGTGGCCTTGGAAGTCTTACTACCATGCATTCAATCAATAAATCAAGTACAAAAAAACAAAGTACATTAAACAATCATAGAAACTAAGTAAAAATATCTTATAAAGTTGTAGAATTGGAACTACCTTGACTATAGTCCGTTGCCTCTAAGTCTAAGAACTAATCAATATTAGGATTATAGCATATTCTATATTGCAATGGAATTAGAGAAGGGGCTTCTTCCAAAACCACAACGATTATCTCTGTATAGGTAGGAAGGACAAATAAAGACGGAAGAGATATTATGGAAGAGATTATTCTACAAACAAATAAGTATTAGTGGTAGAAATCAATATAGCTAGAATTTGAATGAATTTTAATTAGTCAAAAAAAAAAATATTAAAAAAGATAATTTATGTACTCAAGCGATTGTGTTTTGCTATAAGACAGATAGGGATATTGTCATCATTGAGGAGAACAATCTCTGGTAGAGGATGAAATACCGAAGGTGTATCATCATGAAGTGGTGCAAGCACGGTATTGAAGATAAGTGGATCAGCCTCAAAAGCAATGACATGGCAACTAAAACTTTGATAAGCATGAATTGAATCATCTAGACAATAAAAAATGGAATTAAAAAAATATAGTTTGTAAAAAATAAGAGTTCAAATGAATAGTAAAATAGAAGAGTAGAAAATTACTTGTGCGTGTAATATCATCAATAATTATTGAATTAGACTTTATTAAGGCTTCTACAAGGATTTGTAAAAACACAAGATCCTTCTCACGGCCACCTCTCCATGCCACAGGTCTATACATGAGTTGTGACTCTGCTGAAGTAAAATTGAACAAGATGTCATCATCTTGCATGTGTACACCAGCATTGGATAGCTCATGATTCTCTTGGAAAGAGAATTGTGAATCTGGTTGATGTTTATGGATAAGAAAGGAGATGCAGAAGAGACAAATCTATAGAAAACACATAAAATATGAGAAATATAAAATAATAGAATTAAAAAAACCGAATATTCATTAAAATGAGACTTTTTAGAATCTCATTTTAACCTCACAATTATCTTAGATTATATTTCTATGGCAATTAATTTAGACTTGAAGATAAATATTCATGTTCATTGTTATGAAAAATAATTCATGCCTTTATATTCTATCTTTTAACAACTTTTTTTGCACTTTATACTCTTCACTTCCAACAACTAGAATTTCCTGTAAATCCATATTTGTATCTATTTTGGTCTCAAAATTCTATTTTGTGTTAATTTAAAGAATATCTAATTAGAAATGAAATAGAAATGGATTAGAAGTTGATCAATTTACCATAAGTGTGGAATTCATTAGTGATGTCAATTTTAAATCGTTGATGCTCCACCAATCTTTCAAAATCTTAAATTCATAGATAGAGGCATATGTTTACACATCTGTTCTAATCGACTGAGATTTGAGCATAAGTAATAGAATACCAGCATCTTCATGGAAATATATATAAGAAAATTAAAAAATTGCTTCAATATTGGCTTCCATATAAATATTCCAGCATTAGAAGGAGAAGAGATACTAGGGACAGGCAATTCCTCAGGTAGATCAGCAATGAGCAGGTCAAATCTTGCATGGGAGCACATAGTAGAACATACAAAAGTATCTTGTCTTGGTTTAATATTAGAATAGAAGAATAAATCAAAATTATAAAAAACCAATATAGAAACGGAATAGAAGAAAAAGAATTTTATGGAATATAAGAAATTTTTTTTTCATAGAATTAGAATCAAGATTAACTATCTTTTTTACAAAGTCGTGTATTTTGGCTATAATTGGATGTAAAAGCCCAACCTCTCTAAATACAGATATAGAAATATTTTTGATGAGAACAAAAGTAGAAGAAGCAATTGGAATGGATTTACCAATACCTACAACTAATGCCAACTTCTTTATTCCTAGTTGTTGTGATACCACTAGGAATAGAGAAGGTTGAATTTGAATAACAATAGTAATATTAGATGCTTGAACATTGATTGTAAAATTTGAAGAAGAAAGCACGTCATCTACAAGACTCTTTAAGGTTCTCAAAATTGATATATCCTCATTGTCTTTAGCTTGTTCAAGTATTTTTTTTTTTTTTTTTTTTTTTTTTTTTTACATTATAATCTTTTTACCATTCTCCACAATTGTTGTATCATCATTATCTTTAGACACTACAAGTATCTTTCTTTTTGATACTTTAGGCTTCTTATTAGTAATGTGATCCACTAGATTGGGAGCAATAATCTCAATACCTTTTTTTTTGATACTTTAGGCTTCTTACCAGCAACTTGATCTACCAGTTTGGGAGCAATAATCTCAATACTTTTAAGAGCTGTTTGGATTGAATCTTGAAGTGCCATATCAAAGATGGGAGGTTTTTTGAGAGGACAATTAAGATATCATTCACATTTATTCTAATATGCTAGATCCCATGTTTCATAATTGCCTCTGAGAACATGCAATCTTTGCTTCTACTATCTAAATACTTGATAAAGAACACACATGATTTAGAAATAGCCTTAGTAAAGAAGAAGACATATTTGAAATATTTGTATAGAATCCTTTGCATAGTTGGCTTGAAATTGATTTACTTGTGAATGGGATTATTTTTGTGAATTCTTTTTCTAACTTTAAATTCATGAGAAAAAGCGGAATCTCACAAAATAATATAAATTTTTTCCACATAGTCAAAGATAGAGAGGAAAGGATCCATTCCATTCCATTGGATTGGTAATCAATTGACACTCCAAGGTCGGCAACCACTCCATCAAATAATTTTTGGATCTCTACCACCAACTACAGATTCCAAAATGTGCATGACAGAATTAAAATGTTAATAAAAAACTATCAAATATGAATAGAAGTAGATAAGGAGATGGATAAATTCAAAATATACATGGATCCACCATATAGCTTTATGAAGCCACTTGATAAAGTCTGCATCACTAAAACACGGTTTTGAGAACTCGCCTCATGCAGAGTATGAGAATGATTCTACTTTTCAAGTCACTTTACCTTCAAAAATGAATCAATTGCTAATGTTCTAAGCATCCAAAGTTTTTTTTGAATCATCTTTGGGCTTTTATCATAATTTTCATAGTGAAATTTTACCTCTTTAAGAAATCATGGAGTATGCTTAGGATCAGCAATAGGGAGTTGCTTTTTCAACTCCATATTGCAATTAATTTTGACCTTCTAAATAGCCTTGGTCACAAAATCATGAGCTCTTGTTGAAGTCTAGTTTATTGGATTGGGATATTTTTTATAGAATCGCCTCTTAGTAGCTACCTTAGCATCATTAAGTTCTTACTGCAATGAAGAGTCATAATAACAATTATAAATTATGAATTGGAAACATAAAAATATAATATTAGAATTAAGAAAAAAAAGTAATAGTATTTGATGTCACAATGAGATGAACACCAAGATAGGAAATTCAAAATCATTAGTATAGAAAAAAACCTGATTCAAAATTCCATTTAAAATTTCAATTGTCAAAGTATACCACATGCAATTCTTTGATTTTTGTTTGGATTCAGCAGCCACTAGTTCATTAGTAGAAACAAGGTTTGTGAAGTATGAAAGTGGCTGTCTAGCAATATTTTGAATATGATAAAATTTGTGAATAAGATTAGTTATAATGCGGGATTTTTGGTTTCTCCTAGACAACAAAAAATACAAATGTCAATAATTGAGAATCAAGAATTAGATATGCATGAGAATAAAAGAAATTTAGAATTCAAGAAATAGAGTTATTTAGGAATGAAATGTACCAATTGACTTCATGCAATGTTATCAAGAAAGATGCAACATCTCCATTCATTTCTAAAATAATATACTCCACAGGATAATACCAAGTAGGATCATTAGAATGATTCTTATTTATAATGGGCAAGCATGCTTATAAGCAGTGATTACCATCCTAAATCAAATTTTTTTTTTTAAAATGACTTTGAGATCCTCATTATCAAGGCATTGGTTTTCAAATGCAGCATTAGTATGGATCTATAGAGAACTCTATGATGTAATAATCTCCTTAGTGACATCAAATGTCTTCCTTTCATCATTCTCCAAAGTAATATAGAATATGCCATTCTCTTCCATATATTTATTGTAGACAAAATACAAAGCCAAATTCATAACTTCATTTTTGAAAAATGGATGTACAATAGGCAATGCAATCATGTGATATAAGATAATATTGATCTTCAACTTAGATCTAGAATAGAATTGTAACTTTTCAGTGTGTGAACTACTGTTCATTGATTCTTTTAGTACAAGATCATTCATTTGCTTTTCCATCTGGTTCCCAGATATTCGTTCGAAAATAGCATCCTCTCTTATTTCTTGAGAATGCATCACTGAGGATAAATAATGATATCAGTACTAGCAACAAGAATATATATTAAATAAAGTTCAATTTGATTGATGATAATGGCTCTCATTCAAGCATTTAAAAAATCACATTGGAAGTAGCTACAAATTACCCTCTACCATCCAAAATTAATGTATCACAACTAAATTGCTATATAAGCTTTAGCAAAGGACACACAAAAGAATACAAATTAATTAAGCTAATTAAATTAATTAAGCAATCCAAGACAAAGGGCCGCAATCAAACTTTCAGCCTTCAAGCTATGAATGAGAGCACCAATATGGGCCCCTGTCAATGGCTGCCTCTCCACCATACACACACTAATCTCCAATGTAGACTAAAATCCAATTTCACAAATCAAAATATAAGGTCCAATATAAAGAACAACATCCAAACTCTCACCTTTTAAGCTATGAATGTGAGTACCAAATAGACCATCGTCAATAATTACTCGTCTACCATGCACATACTCATATCTAATGCAAACTGAAATTCAACTTCACAAATCAAAATCCAAGGCCCAATATAAAAAGCCACATCTAAATTTCCACCCTTCAAGCTGTAAATGTGAGTATAAAATTATCCACCATCAACCACTGCCCTTCCACCATACTCACACTGATTTTTAATGCGGACTAAAATCCAACTTCACAAATCAAAATCCAGGGCCTAAGATAAAGGACCGCACTCAAAGTCTCACCATTTTAGATATGAACATGAATACCAATTGGGCCGCCGTCAACAGCTACCTTTCCACCATGCACACATTGATCTCCAATACGGAATAAAATCTAATTTTACAAATCAAAATCCAGAGCCCAAGATGAAGGGCTGCACTCAAATTTTCAACCTTCAAGCTATGAATGTGAATACTAAAATAGGCCATTATTAATGGCTATCCCTCCATTGAGCATATATTAATCTTCAATATGGATTGAAATCTAATTTCACAAATCAAAATATAAGACCTAGTACAAAAGGCCGCATCCAAACTCTCACCCTTCAAGCTGTAAATGTAAGTATTAAATGGGCCGTTGTTAATGGCTGCCCTTCTATCATGCATACATTGATCTCAAATGCGGATTGAAATCCAACTTCACAAAATAAAATCTAAAGCATAGTATGAAGAAAAGCATCCAAATTCTTATCCTTGAAGTTATAAATATGAATACAAAATGGACTGCCATCAATGGTTGCCTCTCTACCATTGCACACATTGATCTCTAATGTAGACTTAAGTCTAATTTTACAAATCAAAATCCAGGGCCCAAAACAAAGAGCCACATCCAAACTCTCATCTTTCAAGATGTGAATGTGAGCACCAAATAGACCACCGTCAACAACTACCTCATCACCATGCACACATTGATCTTCAATGCAGATTAAAATCCAATTTCATAAATCAAAATCTAGGGTCTAAGACAAAAAGCCACACCCTAAACTTTCAACCTTTAAGTTATGAATGTGAGCACCAAAATAGGCCGTCGTTAATGGTTGCCTCTCCATCGTGCATACACTAATCTCTAATGCAGACTAAAATCCAACTTCACATATCAAAATCCAAGGTCCAAGACAAAGGATCGCACCCAAACTTTCACCTTTTAAGATGTGAATGTGAGCGCCAAATGGGTCGCCATCAATGGCTGCCCCTCCACCATATATACACCAATTTCTAATATGGATTAAAATCCTACTTCATAAATCAAAATCCAAGGTCCAAAATAAAGGGCCGCACTCAAACTTGAAACCTTCAAGCTATGAATGTGAGCACCAAAATTAGCCACCATCAATGACTGCCCCTTCACAGTGCACATATTGCTCTCTAATACAGATTGAAATCCAACTTCACAAATCAAACTTCAAGGCCCAAGACAAAGGGCCATGTCTAAACTCTCACCCTTTAAGATATAAATGTGAGCATCAAATGGGCCGTTGTCAACAATTGCTCTTCTACCATACATACACTGATCTTCATTGGGACTAAAATCCAATTTCATAAATTAAAATCTAGGGTCCAAGACGGAAGGCTGCACCTAAAACTTTCAATCTTCAAGTTGTGAATGTGAGCACCAAAATGGGCCACCATCAACGGCTATCCCTCCATCATGCATACATTGATCTCTAATGTAGAGTAAAATCTAACTTCACAAATCAAAATCTAGGGTCCAAAACAAAGGACCGCATCCAAACTCTCAACCTTCAAGATGTGAATATAAGCACCAAATGACCCGCCATCAACGGTTGCCCTTCAACTATGTATACACCAATCTCTAATGTGGACTAAAATCCAATTTCATAAATCAAAATCTAGGGCCTAAGATGAAGGGATGCACTCAAACTTTCAACCTTCAAGTTTTGAATGAGCCACTATCAATAGCTGTCCTTCTATTGAGCACACATTGATCTTCAATATCAATTAAAATCTAATTTCACAAATCAAAATACAAGGCCTAATATGAAGAACTACATCCAAATTCTCACCCTTCAAGCTATAAATATAAGTACCAAATATGCCGCTGTCAATGGCTATCCTTCTACTATGCATATATTGATCTTCAATACAGACTGAAATCCAACTTCATAAATCAAAATCCAAGGCTGAAGATAAAAAGTCGCATCCAACCTCTCACCTTTGAAGACGTGAATGTGAGCATCAAATAGGCTACCGTCAATGGTTGTCCCTCCACCATGCATATACCAATGTCCAATACGGACTAAAATCCAATTTCATAAATCAAAATTCAGAGGCCAAAATGAAAGGTACACTCAAACTTTCAACCTTCAAGCTATGAATGTGAGGA